>PVIH01003922.1:72081-150190 GCA_004025045.1 Sigmodon hispidus
TTTTTTTTTTTTTTTTTTTTTTTTTTTTTTTTTTTTTTTTTTTTTTTTTTTTTTTTTTTTTTTTTTTTTTTTTTTTTTTTTTTTTTTTTTTTTTTTTTTTTTTTTTTTTTTTTTTTTTTTTTTTTTAATTTCTTTTTTTTTTTTAACTTTATTTATTTATCTATTTATTTATTTGCCTTGGTGTTTACCTGGAACTGGAACTACAGACAGTTGTTAGCTGCCATGTGGGTGCTGGGAATCGAACCCGGGTCCTCTGGAAGAGCAGAGGGTGCTCTTAACCGCTGAGCCATCTCTCCAGCCCCCTATTATTTTATTTTTAAATTCATTTATTTATTATGTACACTGTATACAGAAGAGGGCACCAGATATCATCACAGATGGTTGTGAGCCACCATGTGGATGCTGGGAACCAAACTCAGGACCTCTGGAAGAACAGCCAGGGCTCCCAACCTCTGAGCCATCTCGCCAGCCCCCATCCCAGAATACTTTTTTAAAAAATTAAATACGGTGTCTTTTCTCCTCTATATCTTTTTCTTTCCTTTCCTTTTCCCTTTCCATTTCTGTCTTTCAGACAGGGTCTCACTGGCCTTGAACTCTTTACGTAGCTGAGGATGGTCTTGAACTCCCACCTCTACCTCTGTAGGGCTGTATGTACAAGTGTGTGCCACCATACCACCCTTCACATCTCTGCGACATTCTATTGTATAGAATGTCTATTGTCAAGCAAAGCAGTGTTGGACATTTAAGTCATTTGGAATTTTCCCTAGTGGGCATCCTGTGCCTGTGTTTTCTCTAGTCCGATGATGTCATTAGAACGGAGTTTCAGCACGTTCATTTGCTCCTTGATGCTTTTGAAAAACAAGATACAAATGAGATGAAAAGATGTAACAGGGAAAAGTGTGTCTCTTTGGGCTTCTTTTTCTAGTCTTTGTGAGGGCCCTAGAGGACTGGGTCTAGATTTGCCTTTCGTGGACACTGGCCACATGGGTTTCTCTGTGCTCAGAGCTTCTTTCTATCCAGCCTTCCTTCGCTCAGTCTTTTGAAGGACCTCATAAACTAGCTGTTATTGTTATCACTGTAGAGAGGATGGATCCATTACCGTGAATCCAGGTGTTTGGGCAGAGGGTTCAGAGCTGGTAATTCCCTGTTTGGGTGTGTGGATCAGTGTGAGCCAGGACTGCTGTCAGCTTACTGAACAAGAGGGCTTAGCTGTAATCTCGTTTCTAGGGCAGCAGTCTAAAGGCCTTTTCATGGCAAGAGAAAACAAAACAACAGTGGTGCTATTTTAGGTTTAAGGAGTGATGGGGGGGGCGGATTTATGAACAAGGAGCAATCTCCTGGAGCCTGAGGGGGGAAGTAATTAGTCTCATGAGGAACGAGGAAGCAGAGCTCTCTGGCTCTTTCTGTTTTCTTCTCTCTGGGAAGCCTCGGCCTGCAGCTTCTTTCTGCAGGCGCCGCTTCATCACTCAGCAGAACAGCTTCTCTGCAGAGCTGTGAACATGTTCCCTGCTTTCCTGTCTCGCTTCGCCTTTGTTCAAACCCGCACGCAGGCATGCAGCCCATCCAGATCTCTCACCTTCAACTCTAATCCCCACAAGTGAGAATCTGGTTTGATTTTCCTTGAGCTGTGTGTCCACTTCGGGTCTAGCGAGTTGTAACCTTGGGGAGCAGGGCTGGGTGGTACCCACGTGGCTGTTAGTCTGTTCTGTGGGTAGGGGATCATTGTGGACTCACAGACTGCTACAAGGATGTAGGTGGATATCCACTCTATGACCCTCTAAAATATACACCAGTTAAATGTTTTCTTTTATAAGTTGGCCTTGGTCACAGTGTTTTGTCATAGCAAGCATAATTTTAACTTATCTAGAAAGATAGTGCCTCAAAGGAAAAATGGAGTGATACTGGGAGCGGAGAGATGGTTCAGTGGTTAAGAGCATGAACTGTTCTTCCAGAGGACATGAGATCAATTCCTAGCACACACACATGTCTGTGGCTCACAACTGTCTGACTGGCCTCTGCAAGCACTTGTTGTGAGAAGCCATTCATTCTTTTATTCAATATACATTTACCAAGGAATTTCTGTGTACCAGGATGTAAGAGTGAAACACGCACAAGATTCTTGTTCCCATAAAGCTGAAATTCTGGGGGCTGGAGAGATGGCTCAGTGGTTAAGAGCACCGGCTGCTCTTCCGGAGGACCTGGGTTCAATTCCCAGCACCCACATGGCAACTAACAACTGTCTGTAGTTCCAGTTCCAGGCAAACACCAACGCAAATAAATAAATAATAAATAAATAAAGTTAAAAAGCTGAAATTCTGGGGGCTGGACCAACAATTCATGTTTACTAAGTATGTACTAGGTACAAAACACCTTCCAACCCCATGTCTACCTCACTTCAAAAAAAGAAAGAGAAAATGGAGCCTTTCTCTCAAGAAATTCACAGTTCCTTGGCAGGTACAAGGCCATGAGGCTGATCTTCAGCACTGTTTTTAATTTTTGTTCTGTTTTGTTTTTTGAGACTGAGTTTCTCTGTGTAGCCCTGGCTATCTTGGAACTCGTTCTTAGACCGGGCTGGTCTCAACTCTAGGGATCCATCTGTCTGTGCTGGGATCAAAGGCATATACCACCACTCCCAGCCCTTTTTTTTTTTTTTTTTTTTTTGAGTGTACTAAGGCTGGCAAAATAGTGGTAAGTAATATGAGCAAATGGTGCTCACCCAGTTACACACACATACAAGAAAGAGGGCTGGCATGAGGAAGAATTCTTACCACAGAAAAGATAATAAGTATAACATTCACTGAGTGTTTAGTGGGTACTGACCACTGTGTTCAGAGGTTTCTAAGAATTATCTTTATTTTATTTTATTTTATTTTATTTTATGTGAATTAGTATTTTGCCTGCATGTATAACTGTGTAAGGGTGTCAGATCTTGGAACTACAGACAGTTGTGAGTTGCCTTGTGGATGCTGGGAATTGAACTCAGATTTTCCAGAAGAACAGTCAGTGCTCTTAACCTCTCAGCCATCTCTCCAGCCCTCTAAGAAGTATCTTATTTAACTCCCTATGAGGAATGTGGCCCGTAGAGGCTCAGAGAGTGCATGGCTCAAGATACATAACCAGAGCTCCACAGAGGGAGCATTTGAATGTAGGTCTGTCTGGCTTCAGAGCATACAACATTTAGCTATTATATAGTCCTGGGCAGGAGAGGGAGAGGAGGGTACATGGGCATGACATTTAGCAGGGTAGATTCTATTCTTAACTCTGTGTGGAGGGCTGTCTTTGCCTTTCCATAGCACACAGGAGGAAGAGGCAGTCCCCACCTTTGGGGTCAAAGCCTGAGCTTGACTCCATGACACCAACTGCAACCGGAAGGCCCTTCAGGCCAAATAGAGTAACAGCAGCAGCAACAACAAAAGGCTTAGGCCGTGATATTTAAAAGAAAGAATTAATGCCTGGAATTTAAAAATTGGGGAATTCTACATAAGAGAATCTGAGTATCTGACAAGGGCCTGCGTTTCCATGGCAACCATCTGCCAATGCAGAGTGACAGCTGCTGCATGTCGCTAAGGCACAGTGCCGCAGTAACTGCTTTCCCTCCTCATTACCTCTGTGACATTTGAACTGTGGTCACTCTAGCCGAGTTTCAGAGTCCAGCTTGGGTTGAGTGCTCACCTCTGGTTCCCAACCCTGTGGCCAGCAGGAAAGGCCTCAGTGAGGTCAACAAGAAGTTCAATGGCACCCCTCCAGCAAGGCCTACGATCCCCAGTGAATTCTTGACAAACAGGACTGTCACTGGGCAGACACCCCACAAGTTGTTAAGGAAAAGGAATTAAGGCCTAGAGCTCCCTACTTACACAAAACATGTGATAACCCAGGTTTTAGGTCCCAAAGCAGAAAAAGTAGGCAGAGAGGAGAGAAGAGGAGATTAATTTATAATATAATGTTCAAAACATGGTGTTTGTGAGTGGGACTGGGAAGGGCCAGCCCCTCTGCCTCAGACAATAGGTTCAAGGATGGTTCATCAAGACTGGAAATGGGGGGGCTGGAGAGATGGCTCAGCGGTTAAAAGCACCGTCTGCTCTTCCAGAGGACCTGGGTTCAATTCCCAGCACCCACATGGCAGCTAACAACTGTCTGTAGTCCAGTTCCAGGCAAACACCAAGGCAAATAAATGAATAAATAAAAAGTGGGTTTTTTAAAAAAAAAAAAAAAAAAAAGACTGGAAATGGGACAATGCCTGCAGCCCTAGCCTTTTAGGTAGAAGAACTATGACATTGGGTCTGCCTGAGCTCCATAAAGAGATTCTGTGTCCAGAACAGAGGTGGGAGAAAGGTCTAGGACTGAAATGCAATTGATAAAGTACTTCCCTTTCACTCATGAAACTTACAGTTTGGAACAGTCCCCAGAACTACAGAAGCCAGGCTTGGGGTCATGTGCCTGTAACCCCAGTACTTCGGGAATGGAAACAGAAAAATCCAAAGTTCACAGTCATCCTCAGCTGTATAGTGAGTTCAAGGTCAGCCTGAGCTACAAGACCCCATCTCAGAAAACAAACAAAATCAAGCCAGATTATGCTTTTAATTTCAGCATTCAAAAGGTAGAGGCAGGCAGATCTGTGAGTTCCAGGCAACAGGGCCCTATCCCAAAATAGAAATGAAAACACGGGGGCTGGAGATATGGCTAGCGGTTAAGAGTGCCATCTGCTCTTCCAGAGGACCTGGGTTCGATTCCCAGCACCCACATGGCAGCTAACAACTGTCTGTAGTTCCAGTTCCAGGCAAACACCAAGGCAAATAAATAAATAAATAAATAAAGTTTAAAAAAAATGAAAACACACACATACACACACAAACAAACAAACAAAAAAGGCTGAGATCACAGAAGGGAGCAGGTCTGGAGAGGCTGGTTTTGGTGATTTTGGCAATGTTGAATTTGCTAAGCTGTGCCCAGGGTCATGTAGATATGGTAACAGTCACTCTTTGGAGGAAAATGAGGGCTTGAGATATGGACTGAGTCCCCAGAAGGAGGGAAGAGGCGGAGACACAGACACAGGCTAAGTGTGGGAAGAATGAGGGGGGACCTGGGAAGTAGTAAGTGCATAACTGTGATGAGCAACGCTTAGAATGTGGAGCACAACCTGACTGCACACAGTAGGACAACACTTAGAGTGTGCAGCACAGCCTGACTACACACAGTAAGACAGCACTTAGAGGACTGGAGAGATGGCTCAGAGGTTAAGAGCACTGACTGTTCTTCCAGAGGACCTGAGTTCAATACCCACATGGTGGCTCACAACCATCTATGATGACATCTGGTACCCTCTTCTGTATACTGTATACTTAATAATAAATAAGTCTTAAAAAAAAAAAAAAGACAGCACTTAGAGTGTGCAGCATAACCTGACTGCACACAGTAGGACAGCCAGGGGTGGAGTCCTTCTGGAAGTCCAGCAGGGATGGTTTTAAGGTGGCAGGGTGTGGTGGCTTACATCTCTAATTGTACCACCTGAAAATCTGAGCTAGCCTGGGCTATAGGGTTAGACCCTGTCTCAGACAGGGAGGGGTTGGGGAATGGCTCAGTTGGTGAAATGCTTGCTAGTCAAACATGAGTTAATCCCCACTACCCACATGTGGTGGCATTTACCTGTCATTCCAGCCCTGGGGAGGTGGAGACAGGGGACCTTCCCCCACCTCACTTGCTGACCAGCTAGTCTAGCTAAATTGTGAGCTCCAGGTTCAGTGAGAGACCCTTTGTCAAAAAGTAAGGTGGAGAGCAATTGAGAAAGATACCATCGACCTCTGGCCATGTGTGTACATACACAGCCCATTCCAAAATTAATACATGAGTTGTCAAGAGTGCCAAGCACTTGGAAAAGCTAGAGTAACAGCATGGAGGTGTCCTCTAGGTCTTGGAAATGAGCAAACCGTCAGCAAGTGGGATCAGAGTGTTAGTGGGAAAGCTGAAACAAAGAGGCTTGGGAATGAGTGGGCAGTGAGGATGAAAGCCAGGGTGTCAATTCTTCCAGCGGTGGGGGGAGAGAATCATCTAAAAGCAAAGGGTTAGGAGTCACAGTCAGGAGGATCTCTGTGAGTTCAAGGCCAGTCTGGTCTACATAGTGAGTTGAGGCAGGAGGGACGGCTCAGTGGTTAAGAGCACCACTGCTGTTCTGCTCTTCCAGAGGACCTGGGTTCAATTCCCAGCACCCACACAGCAACTGCCAGCTGTCTGTAACTCCAGTTCCAGGGGATCTGACACCCTTACATAGATATACACACAGGCAAAACAACCACACACATAAAAGAAAAGAAAAAAGGCAAAACCAAAAGCAGAATTTGTGTCAAACTAGGAGGAAGGTGTGGAGCTGCTGGCTAGAGACCCGGGTGTCACTGACACCTAACTGGGAACTCCCAGTACCCCTTCCCGGGTGTCAGCTGCTGATTTGTTTGTACTGTCCAAAGTGACAGCTCATTGGAGCGGCTCACTGTCCTGTGAGAAGGCCCCAGCCCTGTGGTGCTGGGTTTTCCCCTCTCTGCATTGAGTTTCCTTGATCTGATTATCTTGGGCTTGCCTTGCGGTGACTCAGGAGCTTGAGCAAGTTCAGGTACTAGGTTTCACAGCTCTGGGGGTGGGGAAGCCTGATCTCTTCTGGTAACTGGGAAATAGTCATTAGATATTGACAAAAGCATCACTGTTGAGCCCCAGCTTCAGAAAAGGACTCTCTAAGCCTTGATTTCTTTCTTTTTTTTTTTTTTTTCTAAAACTTTATTTATTTATTTGCCTTGGTGTTTGCCTGGAACTGGAACTACAGACAGTTGTTAGCTGCCATGTGGGTGCTGGGAATCGAACCCGGGTCCTCTGGAAGAGCAGAGGATGCTCTTAACCGCTGAGCCATCTCACCAGCCCCAGCCTTGATTTCTTAAATAAAATATGAATACCATCCTCCATTGCAGTGCTTCTCAACCTGTGGGCCATGACCTCCTTTGCATACCAGCTATCCAGCCTATCAGATATTTACATTAAGATTCATAACAGTAGCAAAATAATAGTTATGAAGTAACAGTAAAATGATTTTATGTTTGGGGGTCACCACAGCATGCGGAACTGTGTTAAATGGTCGAAGCATTAGGAGGGTTGAGATCCACTGCTGTAGAGGCTGTTGACAGCTTGTAACATGGCTGAGAGGCCCAGATCTGTGAGGTGAGCTTTTACCATTTCTTGTCTGCCAGGACGAAGTTGAGAGTCCGATGAAATGGCTTGCCTGGGGCAGCCAAGCAAATACCTGTCCAAATCCTGTGTCCTGAACCACTCTGCACTCTGCTCTTCTAAGGACGTCCCCAGGCCACCCAGTCAAGTCTGGGGTTGAGAAATCAGCAGCTGACACCTGGGAAGGAGTGCTCAGATGGGAATCTTGGGCAAATGGCTAGAAAACCAGGCCCTGCCGAGAAGCTTCTTTCCTGACATAGTTCTGCTGGCAGGGAACAGAGCCTCTGAGGCTCCCCTCACTGGAGACCCGCTTTGGGTAGCCTTCTCCACACAGTTTAGATAAAGAGTCTATTTATTAGCTTCCCCAGAGCGGGTTTTGGAAGCTGAATCTGGCAAGAGGCAGAAGTCGGTCCTTCAGCCTTGCCTCCTTCTTTAACCCCTCCTTCTGGATTCTCCTGACAGCGACTTCTCACTCCAGAGTCCCAGAGCCCCGGGCACAGTATGACTTTCTTCCTCAGCTGTCCCTGAAGCTGCCTGCCCCTGAAGTCAGTGCACACTTCCAGAGGTTTCTGTGGAATTCCGGCTTCAGTAAACACTCGAAGGGGAGGAAGCCGGCCAAGAAATAAGAGTAAGATTGCATCAGGACTGACGCACACCCTGCCTTTCCCCTCAGTCTAACAAGCCTTCCCTCCTTGTCCCGGGAGAGAGCAATGCAAGTCTTGGACCAGCCCCAGGTCTTCTTTTCTCCCTTTGGTCTGTTGGGGAAGAGGGGAACTGAGGAGGGCCTCACAGTGTGAACTGTATGTATCCTTCTGGATCCGGAAGAGAACTCCCAACAGTGTGAAACCTACAGAGAGGGCAAAGGTGAAGCAGGCAAAGGAAAGATCCAAAAAGTCTGGGAAACTGTTGTTTCCAGAGTGTCAGGCAGCAGCTCTGTACACGTGAAACGGTAACTACAATGCAGCCCACCTTAGGACGTGGGACCAGGGACCTACCCTGGGTGGTCATATGTTGTATGTTACTGAATTCCAGAAACACTCCTAGGGATTGGTATGATTAGGACAATCCTTTACAAGTAAAGACACTGAAGGGTTAAAGTTGAGAGCTCTCCACGATTGCTAAATCGAGCTTTGGATAGTCTGGGGATCTGTGTGCTGGGCCTGAGTGGTTTGTGTGGTTTTCTTGTTTGCTTATTTTTCTTTTTGTGTGGTTTTTGGTTTTGTTGTTGTTTTTGAGACAGATTTTCTCTGTGTAGCTCTGGCTGTCCCAGAACTCCCTTTGTAGAGAAGGCTGACCTCGAACTCACAGAAATCCACCTGCCTCTGCTGGGACTAAGAGTGTGAGCCACCACTGCTGGTTGGTTTTCAAGGCAGAGACCTGCTGAGAATACCAGGCAGGCTTCAAATCAGCCCTCCAGCTTTGGTCTTCCCAGTCCCAGGATTATGGGCAAGCACCATATGCCCCACCTTCTCACACTCAGCTTTGTTGAGTCCACACGAGTAACCATTAAGTGCTTGGCTTTCCCGTGTTCAGTTGAGGGTCTCACATTTTTCTCTTTTCCCAGGAAGTGATAGAGACAGCACCTAGAGAGGCCTTGCTGGCAGGCTGAGGGTTGGTTCAAAGTCTGGGCTATGTAGTGAGACACAAACTCAAAAGGAAAGATAAACAGAAGGTGGGGTGGGGTGGGTAATAAGGGGTGGGAATAGATCAGTTTAGTAATATAGGGCTTGCCAGCAAGCTTTGGGCTTCAAGTTCAATCCCTGATACAAGGAGAGACACAGGGAGAGAGGAGAGAAGGAGAGAGAAAGAGAGAGAGAGAACCAGCACCCGCTTTGGTGGGTTTCATCTCTGGCTCATGTCATCTGCCCACTGGACTTTGCCTAGGCCCTGCCAGCTCTCTGTGGATGACCAGCTATTCCCTCCTCAGATCTGCCAGGGTTTGGTCCAGGGAAGTTTTGAATGGAGACACATTGATTCCTGGAGGAGTTGCGAATTTGAACTTAGGTCTATTGGGCTCCATCCGAGCTTTTTCCATCCTCTGCCTCCCTCGTAGGTCCCTTGGCCTGTGGGGTCTAGGAAAGGAGACACAAGGAGCCGAGGAAGCCAGCAAAAGAGATCAGAACCTTGTTCTTTCTTCTCTCCTTCCATTTTCCAGAAGCTGGGAAGAAATATGAAAACCCAGCTGTGCCCTGCACCAGCCTCCGCCTCCAAGTTAAGGAATGCAAAAGGTGAGGGTAATGCAAAAAGTATCACCATGGTAACAGCAGTGCCAGGTGTGGTGGTGAATACTTAGTTTCTGGAGCATGGAGGGGAGGGCCTGCCCAGTGGCCGGCTGAGGAGCTACAAGGAGCAGCATTTCATTTGTCCTCAGTAATGGGACATTATGGGAGACTTTTGGTTTTCATTGCCTCCATTTTCTTCTAAGTGAAAGGGGAGGGCAAAACCATTTTCCTTCCTTTCCCACCTGCTCAGAGAAAGGCCAGGAGACGGGAGCATTCCCTTCAGAACAGCCGCTGGTCATGAAACGCCATTATCACTTAAATCGCTCTATTTTAAAGGTTTGTGAAAAAAAAAAAAAAACGGCACCAAATTGATTTTCCCCCCAGTCTCTTCTCTCTGTGATTTCTGCGGTCTCTCTTCTTTAGAATTGCATTTCCTCAGGGCAGGACAGCAAGTGGAGATGGATACTTGAGGTATTCTGTGGTTTGGGAGCCAAAAAACTAAGAGGGATATAGAGGGTACTAAGTTCCAGTCTCCTCCTGCCTTATGGAGCCCTTCTGTATTTATTTTTACTCAGGATCTGTTGAAAAGGATTTGGCTCAAAAAGTCTAAGTTCTATTTAGCTCCAGGCCTTAATCACTGCTGAGCTGAGAATTTTATAATCACAAAGATGAGAAGAATCTTAGAAATCATTTGGCTCAGAGATTCTCCAATGTTTATCAAGATTGAAAGTCTGAAAAATGAAGAGAGAGATGTCTAAGAGCTTTTAGTCTAAAAGAGCTCACAAATATTAAAGAAACACAACTATCTTGTGTGTCAACCATCGCTTTACATTCTCAGCCTAAAGGAGGAGGGTTACATTCTCTTAGGGAGGTGGCCTTAAACAGAAGAAATTTAGCACACAAATGTACACACTTTAATAGGGGACACGTGGCACATGCCTGTAATCCCAGAATTTGGAATTTGGAGGCAGAAGAATTAGGTATTCAAAGTTATCCTCAGTGACGCAGCAAGTTCAAGGCCAGCTCAGCCTTATGAAGTGATGAAAAAAAATCCACCACTTTATTCATATTTTTCTCCTTACTCCCTGCATTAGCTCCAGAAAGAGGGTGGACATTTGAAAACTACTAATGTGGTTCCTGTTTCTTTTGTTTGTTTTCAGGGCATCGTTTCACCCTGTAGCTCTGGCTGTTCTGGAACTCACTTTATAGATCAGGCTAGCCTCAAATACACAGAGATCTGTCTGCCTCTGCTTCCTGAGTGCTGGGATTAAAAGCATACAACCACCAATGCTGGTGACTTGCTGCTCTTTTTTTTTAATATTTATTTTATTTTATGTGAATTGGTGTTTTGCCTGCATGTATAACTCTGTAAGGTGTCAGATCCTGGAATTACAGACAGTTGTTAGCTGCCATGTGGATGCTGGGAATCGAACTCAGGTCCTCTGGAAGAACAGTTAGTGCTCTTAACCGCTGAGCCATCTCTCTAGCCCTGGTTTGCTGCTCTTAAAAAATTATTTTTTTATGTATGTGTTATTTCTGTATGAATGCATCTCATTGTGCAGATGCCCTTGAAGGCCAGAAGAGAGCATCAGAGCCCGAGCTGACATGGGTGCCGGGAACCAAATTTGGGTTCTCTCAAAGAGTAGTACATACAAATTCTTAATCCTAGAGCCATCTCTCTAGCTCCTGGTTTGCTTTTCTTATCACTGTCTCTTGGAGACAGTGTTTTTATCTGTTTGGTGAGCGCTGGTAGCTGGTACACCCACTTCCTTTCCTCTGTGTAGGGATCAGTGGAAGCCCTGACTGAGCTGAGTCCTAAGTGAAGGTGTATTTTGACATTCAAATGGTCACATGGAGAACTCCAAGGGATCTATGGGACAATTTGGCAAAGCCCTTACCCATCTGAGTGAAGCTCAAGAGAAATGGCAGGGCTTGCTTTCCTTGGAAGTCCAGTAGGAGTGTTAATGACCCCTGACTGTTCACAGCCTGAGACTGCTCACCTATAGGGATCTGCTACCAAGACTAGCTCACCCCTCCTTCTGTGCTGTGCATAATAAGGTCACTGAGGTCTCAGGCAGGGGTTAGAGAACCCCACCTAGCCCTAGCTTTTCTGTATGTCTATCTTCATTCTGTCTCTGTGCATTTGTATGTGTACAGGTGTTTTGCCAGCTGTTATGGAATAATCATCTTTTTCTACACTGTGAAGATGTGTCTTTGCCAAGGCACTCTCTGATTGATTTAATAAAGAGCTGACTGGCCAATAGCTGGGCAGGAAGAGGTTAGGCGAGTGAGCCAAACTGAGAGGATGCCGGGAAGAAAAAGGGCAGAATGACAGAGTTGCCAGCCAAATGCAGAGAAAGCAGGAGATGAACAAGTCAAGCTGAAAAAGGTACCACCACGTGGTAGAGTGTGGGTAAGAAATATGGGGTAATTTAACTTGAAAGAACTAATTAGTAACAACAAGCCTAAGCTATTGGCTGAATTTTTTATTTATTTGTTTGTTTATTTTTGTTTTTTTGAGACAGAGTTTCTCTGTGTAACAGTCCTGGCTGTCCTGGAACTTGTTTTGTAGCCCAGACTGGCCGCCACTACTTGGCCAGGCCAAGCATTTTTAATACTAAGTCTCTGTGTGTTTAATGGGGAGCCAGCAGTCCTGATAAAAAACTTCGCCCACAGCCAGCACATATGTATGTGCATGCATGTCCTGCCTGTAAAGAGGGCATCAAATTCCCTTGAATTTGAATTACAGATGGCTGTGAGCCACCATGTGGGTCCTCTGGAGAAACAGTGCTCTGAACTGCTGAGCCATCTCTCCAATCCCAGCCCCAGGCTCTTAATCTGTAGGTGACAGATTTCTATATATATATATATTCCTATATATATATATATAGAGAGAAAGAGATAGATAGATAGATAGATAGAGAGAGAGAGAGAGAGAGAGAGAGAGAGGCCTCATAACTGAATATGGGAAGCCATGAAAAGATTAGCAACAGTAAGATGTTTCTGAATGTTCACAGGACTCCAGGGGTAATTCATCAATTTCATCTGTGTTGCATTGTAAGAATCTACCCGAACCTTGGTTCTGAACATAAAGCCAAGCCACATAACACCAACATTTGCCTGAAACATCTTGGCTTACATTTGAGATCAGTGTTAGGAACTGCCGTGTTCTACTGTACATACAAAGCTTTCTGCTCTTACAAAAACAATGGTTTAATTACAGAAAACAGAGACTTAATATTTTCTTACCGTCTTTCCTCAGCTGTAAGTATCAAATTAATATATCTTTGGATTGTACTCTGTTAGAATGCTTGGCATGAAAAATTGCTGACTTGAGTTTTATTAAATAGAAAAATCATTAAATGAGGCCCGGCGTGGTGGCACACAGATATAGGCAGGATCAGGAGTTCAAAGGTCAGTTTTAGCTGCATAGTAAATTGAAGACTAGCCTGTGCTACATGAGACTTTGTTTTAATGTATTCCTTCTCCCAAAAAATAAGTTTAAATTTTTATTTTCATTTTTTTTTACTTTTATTTTGGTGAGTACAGATCCTTCTTTCTATTGCTCTGGCATGCTCTGACTCATATGTGGAGGTCAGAAGACTGTGGAAACCTATTTTCTCATGTGGGTCTTGGGGATTACACTTAGGTCACCAGGTTTAGTGACAAAGCACCTTTATGCTGTGGAACAATCTTTTTGGAAACATAAATATTTGTTACTCTCATTGGTTTAATAAGGGGATGAATGGCCAATTACTAGGTAGGTAGAGGTTGGGTGGGACTTATGGACAAAATGGGGGGGGCAGAAGAGGGCACAGTCAGCAGGAGATTCAAGAGAAGCAAGATGAACATGCCATGCAGAAAAAAAAGGTATCCACATGTATTACAATGTGGATAAGAAATATGAGTTAATTTAAGTTGTAAGAGCTAGTTAATAACAAGCCTACACTATTGACCAAGCATTTATATTTAATATTAAGTCTCTGTGTGATTATTTGGGAGCTGCGTACACCTTTATCTACTAAGCCATCTTGCCAGCCTTCCATGAATTTTTGGATTGTCACTAATACAGGAGGTCTAACAATTTTTGAAATGGATCTAAACATGCTTCTGCCATTTTGCCTACATATTTATCAAAGTGGCATTCTCAGTATTGATGACATTCACAGTGGGGAAACATTAAAGATGACCTAATTTCTGTAGTATCAAATATTCAGCTAAGATTTAATTCTGTATGTAAAAATATATAATATGTAAGTATACATTCTTTATGCATAATACATAATATTTTTTTTTCAGAGCCGAGGACCAAACTCAGTTCTTTGCACTTGCTAGGCAAGTGCTCTACCACTGAGCTAAATCTTCAACCCCTAAAAATAAAATTTTGCTTTTGAATTTTTGGACAGGGTATCATATAGCTCAGGCTGGCTCTAGACTCACTATGCAGTAGAGGATGACACTGAATTCCTAATCCATCTGCCTCTACCTCTAGAGTGTAAGATATCAGGTATGCCTTCCACACCCATTTTTAGGTGGTGCTGCAGATCAAACCCAGGGATTTGTGAATGCTACATAAGTACTTGGTCAATGGAGCTATAATTTCATCATGTAAAATAAATTTCTTTATGATTTTCTTTCAGTATGTATTTAATTTGAATACCTATTTTAAGCTTATTTTGTTTTGCTTGTTTGTTTTTTGAGACAGGGTTTCTCTGTGTAGACCATATTGGGCTTGAACTCAGATATTGGCTTGCCTCTGCCTCCTAAATCTTGGATTAAAAGCATGTGGCACCATGCCTGGCTGCTGTTTTATATACCATGTACCTAGCTATGGTCATGTGGAAAATTTTCAGGCAAAAGGGAGTCACCAATGGAAACTTAGGAGGTACTGCTGTGTGCTATGTGAGCTTATGTGATTTTGACAGGGAACTGGTTTTAATATCAGGGCACTTGAAATAAGATGAAAATTTTAATGGATGAAGTACTTCATCTGAAAAGGAAGTTTCTCTGGGTAGTTCTAAGATGTTTGTGCAAAAATGTGTTGCATTACTGCTTGTGATAGCAAAAATTTGCACTTACCCAAATATCAATCAGTAGGGAACCTGTGTGCTATAGCCCTGCAGCATTACGTAGGCAGCTTCTACAAAGAACAGAGTAGACACAGAAGCTCTGGTGTGGAAAACTAGAAGCACCTTGTTAAGGAAAATGGTTCTATTTCTGTTATACACACACAGAGGGGAAGGGGTGAGGAGGAATGTGCAGAAAATCTGAAAGGGTAATATAATCCAAATTGTTGATAGTGGATCTTTCTCTAGGACAGAACATATTTTTAGGGATCTTTTCCATTATTGAGCAGTCATCTCTCAGTACTGATAATAGTAACTAATAAAAAAATGAAGCATGTCTTGTCAGGAATATTGGTACACATCTGTGGTCCCAGACATCAAAAAAGGCTAAGGCAGGAGGATCACAATGGAGGTGAGCCTGAGCGACAGTGAGACGCTGCCTCAAACACCTCCAAACACATCAATAGAAGAAAAGCTTTCTGTTCTGACACAGAGACTAAGTGAATCACCCACACACACACACACACACCATTAGTCCATTCTCTTATCCCTGTGTCAGGCCCTTAATATCTCTTGGTGATCTGGGAACCTCATTTTTCTGGGTCTTTTTTAATTCCAGCACTTGGGAGGAAAAGGCAGGCAGATCTCTGTGAGTTCAACGTCAGCCTGGTCTACAAAGGGAGTTCCAGGACAGTCAAGGCTACAGAGAAATTCTGTCTCAAAAAAAAAAAAATTATTATTTGTAATTGTGTGTGGGATGGTAGTGGCGGTGCATTCAGAAGTCAAAGGCATCCCCCTGCAGCTCACAAAGGAATGACATATACAGGTGCTGAGAACTGAAATCAAGGTGTTTGCAGAGCAGCAGGTGCCCTTAACTCTTCAGCCAAGGTCGCCTGGGCCTTTAAAGGCTTGCACTTGGTGACTTCTGAGCTTCCTTCAGATATGAATTTCAGGGGAGTTGGTAGCTCTGGTCTCTCCATCACCAAAGTGTGTTTAGGGAGGGAAGATTTGGTCATTTCATTCTCACTAAATGAGAATGGTTGAAGAGACCCAGCTTTTCCTCTATCGGTGTTGGAAGGAAAGATGGCTTGCCAGTTTTGGCTTAAACCAAGAAAGACTCCTACAGCTGTGCACTTTCCATGTATGTAAGCTGAGGACTGGGTGGGGGCACACTGGAGATGGAGGGGGAGCAGGCTGACAATCTTTACAGCATCTTTGGAACCACAGCAGGAGATAGTGATCTCTGCTATAGCTAGCAATGGGTGCTGGAGACTAAAGCTGAGCACTGTGGGAAGGGATCCTCTCAGTTTAGAAGGCTGACCTTGATTGCCTTGTCTAACCTGGCACTTTGAGGTCTCAGGGTGTAAGAACAAGAACATGATCCGGATGGGGAGCACATATAAAAGATTTACAGGAGCACCGATAATCTCGAAGCACTCTGGAACAGGTTTCTCTGGTGAAGAGAGTTTATCCGTATAAAGCTGAGGTCCAGAGCTGCAGTTAGTAGTTAGAGATTACACACACACACACACACACACACACACACACACATACATATGGATATAGATTTTTATTTTCAGGCTGGCCTCAGACTTAGAGATCCTTCTTCCTCTGTCTTCCAAGGGCAAGATCAAAGGTGTGCACTATCACCACCCAGTTAGATATGTTAATTTTAATAGCCCCAGAGAGTGGGTAATATTATCATTTTCCACTACTATTCCTATATTCCGCAGGGCGGTGTGCTTCTTTAATACTAGCATTTGGGAGGCAGAGGAAGGCAGATCTCTAGTTAGTTAGCTGTAGATCCTAACTACACAGTGGCTGAGGTGTGGGGCTTTGGAAAAATACACATTGTGCTTAACATCCCTTGGAAAAATACTTGTCCCTATGATCAAGTTGACTAAAAGGTAAGGATGGGAGGGGCAAGATTGCTCAACAGTAATGGCACTTGGGGCTAATCCTGATGGCCTGAGTTTGTCCCGCAGATCCTACATACTGGAAGGGGAGAGTGACTGCTGTTGGTTGTCCTCTGAGCTCATTTGTGCATTCTGCAGCAATCTACCCATCTCTCCTAACAAAATAAATAAATGTTAATTTTTAAAAGGTGAGAGTAAGATAATGGGTTGGAGACATTGTTCTGTGGTTAAGAGTACTTAAGGTTCTTCTAGAGGACCTGAGTTAAATTCCCAGCACCCATGATCTGGAGCCTCATAGCTGCCTGTAACTCCAGCTCCAGGGGCATCTGAACCAGAGGTTTTCTAGAGTGCCTACACACTCAGAAATAAAAATAAGTCTTTAAAAAGGAATAGGAATAGTAGTGAAAAATGATAATATTACCCACTCTCTGGGGCTATTAAAATTAACATATCTAGCTGGGTGGTGATAGTGCACACCTTTGACCTAGCCCTTGGAAGACAGAGGAAGAAGGATCTCTAAGTCCGAGGCCAGCCTGAAAATAAAAATCTGTATCTATATGTATGTGTGTGTGTGTAATGCTGGGCATATTGGCAGCACATGCCTTTAATTTCTACAGTAGGGAAGCAGAAGCAGTGGATCCTGCGAATTATAGTCCTGTTAGGACTACATAGTGAAACCTTATTTCAAAAAGAAAGAAAGAAACAAACAAAGCCAGACTAAATGGGGCGGCAGGGCGGTGTGCTTCTTTAATACTAGCATTTGGGAGGCAGAGGAAGGCAGATGTCTGTAGGTTTAAGTCCAGTCTGTTCTACATAGTGAATTCCAGGACAGCCAGGGCTATATAGTAAGACCCTGTCTTAAAATGAACAATCCCCCCAAATTAATGCACATATAAATGTTTAGAATAACAGGGCCCTGGCACTCACTAAGTACTTAGTAAGGGTTAGCTGCAAACTACTATTTCCGAATCCCTCGTGGGTGTAGGGAGACTTGCTGATCCCAACAGTTTTAGCTTTGGTTATTAATAAATCTTTGACATTTTCCTATTGCCAAGCAGGGAATGGGAGTCACAAAGCATCAGAGAATGCTGTGCGTTGAACCCAAGGGGAAAGATACCAACGCATGGTCTATGTCTGGTTCTCAGGATCTTCTTGGGCAGATCAGACACTCTCTGGGCCTAAGTTGTTCCATCTGTAAGACAAAACGGTGCCTGAGCCTCATTTCCCAAGTTTCTGCCTCTTCTGACAGTTCTTAAAGCCATTTTCCTTCTCTATCTGAAATCCAGTTACACTTAACAGAGAACATGGGCACCCAGACTGCTGACTGCCCAGGGAAAGAATCTCCAGGTGACTGCCTCATCGGGTACAAAGTGGGCTCTAGCCTGAAGCTTCCTGCTCCAACTGGCACCAACACCACTCTGTCTTCCAGAATCCACAGCTCCTCCCACGCCCCTCGGGACTCCCCCAAACCCGAGCGCGCAGGGGAGCATGCTGCAAGCCACCGGGTGTGCGTCTGACACCCCGGCCCCCGAGCTTCCTGTACCCAAGGACCTGGAGGGCGGGGTAGAGGAGAGCGGGTTCCGCCGAGGCCCTGCCCCCTCCACTTCACCCCAGAGAAAGAGGGTTGTAAAATTCCGGAAGCGAGATTAGAGGCAGGGGATGGGTGGGGTGGTGAATCAGTACATTCCTTCCTCCCCCTACCTCCTCCTCTTGGGTTATCACTCATGGGAGGGTTGGGCCACTTCTCTCAGCCTTCTTTCTCTCTTAACCGCTTCACTAGCTGGGTCCGGACAAACTGAGCAATGCTAGTCGGGAATTTCCCATGTCCATCTGAACTTTGTAGAGCCTTGTTGGCTTAATTTGCAGCTCATGACCCATTTGGTTTCGGGCCGAAGAGTTTTAGCAGAGGCTTCCAACAACTTGGCCCTTCCTGTAAGTGTGCATTCATCAGTAGCTCCTGGCACGGTGTCAATTGCTCTTAGATGCCTATAAACTAATATTTAGTATCAGAGGCAGGGGCATCTGGGCTCAGAAAAGATAGGTAACTTCTGCTTGATTGCACAGTGACTGAGCCTGGAATAACCTCAGCTTTGCTGGTTGTATATATTTCCCACCACACCCTATTACTTCCTTAACTTGAGGTCATCGAAAGGTAAAGCTTGTTTGTAGAAGGGGTAGGGAAGTAAAAAGTATGGACCACCGCCACTGTGCAGATACTTTTAATACGGTTGGTGCGCTTAGTTACTAGGTTTCCCACAGCTAGGATGGAATAGATGTGACCATCATGCTCTGGTGTAGATGAGGAAGTTTTATCAGTCAGGATGTTTAAATTCTAAGGGCTAAAATCTCTATGTAGAGTTATAGTATGAAGTCTGCTCTTTTTGAAACCATAGGGGTAAGACAAAGATCTCACATAGTCAGCCAGGCTGCCATAAAACTCACTATGTAGCCTAGGCTGGCTTCAAACTTGTGGCAATCTTTAAAAACAATTTTTTTAAACTTTTTTTTTCTCTGTTGCTGGAAACTGAAACCAGGGCCTTGTACATGCTAAGCAAGTGCTCTACCATTGAGCTATACCCTCAAACCTGTGACATTTTTTTTTAGTCATGGCTTCTTACTAGACAAAAAGTTATCTTTTTATTCTGTGTGTATGCTGGTAAGCATGGAGGCCAGAGGGAAACCTTGGGTGCTGTTTCTTAGGAGTCACCCACCTTGTCTTTTTGGGGGGGTATACAAGACAGGGTCTCACTGTGCAGCTCTGGCTGTCCTGGAACTCACCAAGTAGACTAGACTGGCCTCATACTCAGAGATCTGCCTGCTTTTGCCTCCCAAGTGTTGGGATTAAAGGTGTGCATCACTATGCCTGGCCACCTTGTCTTTTTTGAGGCAGAGTCTCTCACTAAAACTCTAATAGGCTAGGCAGGGTGGTTGGTGAGCCCCAGGGAGACATCTGTCTCTACTTCCTTAGTTTCACATTCACATGCTTATCATCACAACTTTTTTTTTTTTTTTTTTGAGGTCTGAGGCATAAACACAGGTCCTCAACTTGAAACCAGTACTTTACTAAGGCCAGCTCCATAGCCCCGCCTTCTCATTTCATAGAAGGGGAAACTGAGACTCTGAAACTTGAAATAAGGCTGGCCTGCTATTGCTGTGACAAACACCATGGCCAAAAGGAACCTGGGGGAGAGGGTTTATTTCACCTTATAGCCCACAGTCCATCTTGAAGGAAAGTCAGAGCAAAAACTCAAGGCAAGAACCTGGAGGCATGAACAGGGGGCATGGAGTGCTGCTTACAGGCTTGCTATTTTATAAACCCTAGGATCATCTGCCCAGGTGTTGGCATCTTCTCGACTGAACTCATTTCTTCCCAAATGACTCTGGCTTGTCTCAGGTTCACACACACACACACACACACACACACACACAAATCCAACCAGGACTCAAAGTTACATAGTAATTTTTTTGCACAGATAGCAGGTGAAAAGGTATAGACCCACAGAATGGGGAATCAGATATCTGGTCTGTCTCCTGACCTCAGTCTCTCCGCCATACTCCCATTACTTCTTTGGAACTGCTGTGTATGACAGGCCCACACAGCTTTTGCCTCCAAGGAGATCATGCTTTGTAAAATGAGCCAGGAATACGGCCAGCTTAGCTTCACAGGGTGCTGGGAGGATTAATAAGCTAATGGTCCTTGGACTGCTCCAGCAATGGCCCTGGATAAACTCAGGGTACTTACGTGTGAAACTCATTGCCAAGGCTGGTTTGTGTTTAATAAGGCACCTGCAGCCTTGTTCCCAGTCTGTTTATGGTGAGGAAGAAGTAAAACCGCATTAAAACCTTATCTGGGAAAGCACCTAGATTTGAGAGGCTAGCTCACCTCCTTGCTGACCTGCCCGTAAAGTGATGGTGACCCCGTGGTCTCCTGGAGGTGGGAAGACAAGCTCTCTGAAGACTTGAAGACTTTCCAACTTACTCTGAGGGACACCAATTATTGACGGAAGTCGGAGACTAACATGATCATTTGGGCCCCAGAGGCAGACAAATCTGGGCCAAGTTCTGCTTCAGTCATTTCATTTCTCCAAGCCTCTATTCTTTTAAAATGAGTTAATAATACCTTCTTCATAGGGTTATTTGGAAGCATAAATTTGGTAATTTATTTTAAAAGCACCTTGCCCAGAGCTTGGAGTAGAGTAGATGCTTTAAAAATGGCTATTAGTGTAGCTATTATTGTTATCCTTATGTTGTTATGTTACATACTGATATTTTAGGGCCAGGCTGAGAGCCAGTTGGAGGGAAGATTCATTCGCTCAGCTATCTACTAGTTTGCCCTAAGTAGACCTGTCAAGCAGAGCAGAATCATGAAAACAGGCATGTTGGATGTGCTATGATAGAGTGTCCATAATAAGGTGTTTTGAGACCATAAAGAAAGCATCAGTAACCAGGAAATGTAGCAAAAGTTCTGCAGGGAAATTAGTTCTGCCTTTCCATCCTGTCCTCTGAGAAAACACTGCCTGATGGAGGCTGGCAGAATAATGCAAACAGCCCTTGAGCTTCTACACTATCAGCCAGGGGCCTTGATTCTAATCTGCAGTCTCTCTTGTTCCTCAAGGCCTTTTAACTCCTACACAGCAAGGCGAGTCAGCCTTGCCCTGAAATACCCTTCCTGGGCCACTTGTTGGTGGTAAACAACCTGAGTTCTGTGCCGTGGCTCGATGAAGCTGAGTCATTAAGTTCTTTCCTTTTAAAATTTAGGACCTAATGGAAGGCTCTGGTCAGGAGCAATGCTCCAGGTCTGCCTTGTGGGAAAGGGCTAATAACCACTGACTACTGCTTTTCCTCACTGGGCAAGGGCAGGATGATTGTGTTGGGGGCAGACAGCTCAAGGAGCATTTTTATTTTCTTGTAAATAGATGTTAATTCTGGCCAGGTGAAAGTTCCCAGCACAGGCTTTTCTCCTCATTTCCATCTCTCTGGGGGAGTCTACCCACTTTTCAAACCTGCCTCCAGGGTCTTTTCCTGGCTCTATCTGGCAATAGCCCAATCCAGTCTCCCAACTCACTGATAACCACATTTTCCTAACCAGAACTAAGGACGCGTAATCTGGCAAAGAATTTCTGGCCAGGTTCCAAATGAAAAGTCAAAAATCTTTCCATTGGAGAATCTCTAGGATTATTTTCAATTTGTTAAAGGGGGGGGGGGTCATTGATCGATCGGCAATCTTGACATTCAATGCACCTCCCCGCTTTTATTTAGTTGCCAAGACTGAATTTAGGGCCTCACATGCAAGCAGCTATGGACTCAATTCCAAAGTTTTTTTATTTTTTTAAATCACGCTCATTCGTCATACTTTATATTGGCTCTGAAGAACTTCTGTAAAATGGGATTATTTCCGCTTATTAGTTAAGAATACTTAGGAAAAGAACTTGTTCCTTAAGTCTATTTCCGTTAAGAAAGAGGTCTGTGTTTGCTAGCCTGCTGGCTGCCAAGTGGGCTGGGGAGCAGGGCAGAAAGACCCTTAGCGAAGTACATGCCTTTCCAGGTCTCTAGGAAAGGCAGCCAAGTCTTAAACGACTCGGTTCCCCACCTCTGAGCAGGAAATCCCCGTGCTCAGGCCTCAGTCGCCGCCCAGTCCTAGTCCCAGCGAGATCTGGCCCTAATCCTTGCGTCCAGGGAACCGGGATCCGCCCGCGACCTTGGGGTCACTGGTCGGCCAGAGGCTCTAACTTAGACCCAGGTGCGGATGGGCGGGTCGCAGCGTGGGCGGGCTCTTTCCTCCGCTACGTTCGTCACCCCGCTTCCCCCACCCCCCGCCGGTCACAATGACGCGCCTTCCGTCGCCCCCAGTGCTGAGCAGTGCGAACCACGAGGAGGCGGAGCCCGGCAGGCGCCCAGGGCAGTGGGTCAGCGCCCCGTAGGCAGGGTGGGTGTGGCCAACCGCCGCGAGCCGCCGGGAACCAATCAGCAGCGCGGAGGGCGTGGCCACGGCAGCGCGCGCCGCGCCCCGCAGCGCCCCCTGAGGGGCGGCGGCGGGAGCTGGTCCGGCTGCGCGCGCAGCGGTGGTGGCGGCGGCGCGATCGGCCAGGCTGTAACCGTCGTCCGTCCGGGAGCGGCTGGAGCGGCAGCGGCGGCCGGGAACGGCACGAGGCGACGCCAGCAGGCAGCGGCGGTAGCGGGGGCAGCGGCGGTAGCGGGAGACGCAGCGGCAGCAGCGGCAGCAGCAGTAGCAACAGCAAGACGGACTCGTGGACACGCGCCGCCGTCGCCGCCGCCGCCGGGCCGGGCCGGGTGTCGCGCGCCGAGGCTGGGGGGGAGTCGTCGCCGCCGCTCCCGCCGCCGTTCCCGCCGCCGCCGCCGCCGCCGAGGTGACTGAGGAGAGAGGCGCTTCCTCGCTCCCGCCTCCGCCGGCCTTCAATGCCCAGTCCCCAGCTCGCCAGCGTGAGTGCGCCCCTCCGGGCGGCCCCGCGCCGCTCCCGGGCCTCGGGCAGGGGAGGGCGGGAGGCGCCGCTGCCATTAGAGCAGGCCCGAGACACGTCCCCGGAAGGAGGGCCGGGCCGGGCAAGGGGCGGGGAACACGGCTCGAGGTGGGGGAGCGAGCGAGCGAGCGAGCGTGAAAGAATGCGGGAAAAGGTGCGTGTGCGGGCAGCATGTGTCCTTGTGGGGGCGAAGGTGTGGCGAGAGCGAGTGGGGGCGAGGAGGAGCGTGGCGGGCGGGCGGGCGGACGGGGAGGTGTGCAGGGGTGCGCGTGAGCACAGGCATCCTGGAAGCCCCTTGGTCTTTGTGTTGATAGTGAACCTCCGTGTCGAGGGTCTAACTCACTCGGAAGCGTGGGATCCGTGAGTCGTGGTCAAGTAAGAGAAAAGGGTTGGAATCTCCCGTGACGCTGATCTCTAGAGCTTCCCCTTCCCCTCTTTCGTAAAAATGTATATATATTTCCGAATTTCCAGAAATACCTTTACCATTCTTCCCACCCCCATTCCCCAGAATTAACTAAGCAAGCTTGACTCTTTGGCTCAGGATCCTGAGTTTTTGCCGGTAGTGTTTTGTTTGGGAAATGTAGTAAACTTTTTGGTAGGTAGTTCAAGGATATTTAGTGAGAGGTAAACCGCAGTATCTTTTAGGCTGTGACTATTACCCTTCTGCATAAGAAACAGTCGTAGTATAAACGTCGATAAAGAAGGGCCATAGTTAAGTATCTGTCTTTGGATTTGTCACGGAGTATAAAGTGTCTAATGTAGTGTCATTGTAGGCATTCAGCAAATGCGTCGCTAGAGCTGGGTGGTATTTACTTGTTTCCGCGCTCTGTTACTGAGCAGTTTCAGACAGGAAGTGAAAGAAGTTAAGCTTTGTTACTGTGCGAAAGGAAACTAAGGCTACAGAAGAACGTATTATCGGGGCTTTGTTGTCTGATCTGGACATTTTTAGTTTCGCATTGAATGATCCGATATCATTAGATTTTGCTCTATCTGGGGTTGGAGAAGGAATCGTTTTGTTTCATTTGCTTTATTATTTGTAGAAATTCCAAATAGGATTCTTCTTGTAGTTCACTATGGTCTCAAACTCTTTGTAACACAAGTCAGCTTTGAACTCTGATCCTCCTGCCCTGATCTGCAAGAGTTAAGATTATAGATGTATAAGTAGGCCGAATTGGGAATTCGAGATGAAGAATGGTTGATGCAGGTTTTATACTTTAATGATGTAATCATAGAAAGTAATTGGAAATAAGTAAGCAAAACTGAGGCTGGTGCCACACAGCTTTGTAATCTCCGCTACTTGGAGATCAGAGGCCAGATGATGGAAGATTCAAGCAAGGACGGTTTGTGAAACTTTGAGAGCTTATCTCAAAATAGTAAAGAGAGTCTGGAGAAATAATCCCTCAGTGGGAGAGCTCTTGCCTTGATAGAGATGTCCTCGGTTTAATCCTCGGCGTTACTATTACCGAAAAATACTGTGAATAAGCAAAGTAAAAAAATACTAGGTAAAGATTAACAACAAAAATTAGTATGTTATTTGAAGTTAGAAATTATGCATATATGTAACATTTGATAAGATATTTGTTAAAAGTGAAAAAAAAAACTTTTTGGGGGGATCTAGAGTCTGCAGCTCATGCTGGTCTGGCATTTGTGGTAGTATCTTGCTGCAGCTTCTCAAGTGCTGGGAGGCAGGCATGACCCACCAAGCTTAGGTAGAAATGAATGGTCTTCTTAGTGTCTCTCATAGTATGCTTGAGAAGTAGTACTGCTGTTCAGTGGAAGATGGGAGAAATTAGTAGTAAGTGCTCTGTGCTACAGGTATTTTTTTTTTAAATACTCATTTAATTCTCAGCATCCAGAATAAAAGTGGAGGATATCCTCATTGGCATTTGTTTTTGCACATTTTCGAGATGCTTCTATTTGCCAGGCACTAGGGATTTAGTGATGTGCCCCCTGGACTTCATAGCAGTGAGATACATGAGGAACAAAAACTTTGTACAGGAACTTGTCCCCAGGTCACAAAGAAAATAAGAACTGGATTAAAAATTAAGGTCACCTTAAAGCCTCTGAGTTTTCCAGGCCATCATACCATTCTCTCAGTATCATATCTGACTTTGAAATTTCTCATTCTTACAGTGATCTAGCAGCTTGCACACATGAGAGCTGTGGAAGCGAATGGAGAAGACTAAGTGTCTTTGAGGCAAGAGGATCGTTGTAGGAGATGCTGACTTGGAGCTTTTGGGGGCCTGAGATAGGCTTTTATGTGGGAGGAGATTCTGCCTTGAAACTGTCTTGGGGCCCCAGGGTGTGTGCTTTGAGACAGTTTTTATGAGGCACCTGGAATATGTCTGGGAGGAAAGTCTGATTAAAGAAATGTATCAGACTTTCATGTTTGGTGATTTTGTGCATGTTATGGGGGTGCCATTTATTGGAGCTGAGGAGTCAACTGAAGTTGCTACTTTGAACGTTTTTCTCTTGGGATGTGCAGATAATTAAGTCAAGAGATTACAAATCACATGTAAGAGTTAATTATAAGTTGAACTCCAGAAGCAAAGTATTACTAAAACAACAGCTTGTTACATTTAATACCTACAAAAGCTGGCATTTCAGAACACCTTTACCAATGAAAAATATTTCAGAACTGCTGAACTGGGTATTTTCTGACTCAGAACAGAAGTCAGACCACTCCCTCCATGAGTCAGTCAAGTAATATTTAATTTGATTGAACCAAGTTTATAGGCAGAAACCGTTTACAACATCACTGAACTTTGGTGGCATTAGGGAAGGAACAAGTCTACTCATCTAATAAAACTGCATATGGTGTTTTTGTTGTATTTTTGTCTTTTTTTCAAGACTGGTTCTCTCTGTAACAGCTCTGACTGTCCTGGAACTCCTTTGTAGACTAGGCTGGCCTTGAGCTCACATAGTCCCCTTTGCCTCTGTTGGGATTAAAGGGGTGTGCCACCATTGCCAGCTGTACATGTTTCTGAAAGTTTCAGGTGTGTGTTTATATCCTTGCTGGAAATTGTGCACAGGGTATATTTTGTACTTCTTTTTCTTGAGTTGGCCCCTCCCCTATTGAGCCTAGTGCCTTTTGTCACTTTACTGCACACTATATCCTCACCCCTGAGTGAACTTTTCTTCTGTCTTTCAAAGATAGTTCTTTTGTGTGTTTGCTTTTCTTATGTAGTAATTGCAGACTGCAGTTTTGAAACAAAGTTGAAATTCAGTAGGGGTTTATATTACAGTTCGACCTTTTATTGGAATTCTTGGTTGGAGATCAGTAAAGCCTCTGGGAAAATTTCAAGAGAGCAGTACACAGCTTTTGGACATTCTTTCTGGAGATGGAAACTTCAGTTAGAGCAAAACCTAAGTTATGCATAGGTAGATGTTGGGGATCATTAAATAAGATTTTGAGTGAGTAGAAATCAGGACTCAGTTTAATGTGGTAGAGCCCCTTACTTTAGTAAGGAAGATAGTGATAAAATGTGGTTTGTGTGCTTTGAAGTACAGTGTTAAATTTGAGTGCTCTTGGTTCCAGCATTCCCTTGTTCATTCTGATCAAAACCATCACCTTCATGTCCATCAAGGTGATGGTTCATAAGTTAAAGGCGCTTGTTGCTAATTGACAACCCGAGTTTCATCCTTGGAGCTCATGTGATGGAAGAGACAACTGCAGGTTGTTCTGACCTCCACACCTATGTTGTGTGTGGTCCACACAAATGCATACACATACACACACAGAGACAAAATAAATGTTAAAAAACTAAGTTGTTACATTCTAAATTTATTAATCCTTATAGTGATTTTTTCATCTTTACAGGTAAGGAAATTAGCTTATGAATACTTAATTCCAAGTTTTGGGTTCTTAAAGCTAAGACAACACTAAATACAAGGTGGTGAGTGAAAAATTGTGTTCTTTTTGGAGTTAAAGCACTTACATCCTTGATGAAGCAGTGGGCTACTAATTATAACTACTTTGGCAAATGGCCATTTGAATTTAATCTACTGAATACAAGAGCTTTTTTTTTCCCATTTTCAATTTCAAAACTATTATACACAGATGTGTCTGGTATCTTTATGTACTACATGGTTATCTATGAACTGCATTCTGTAGTTCACTTGACTTCCTGGACTGTCTTTTAGGCCTTTATGCCTTGCTTTATACGAAGGATTGTCTGGTGTAGAGCTGAAGTGGGTGATATACATAAATCTCCTGCTCCTTGGAGTTGTAGGAGTCTGGACCTTTTTTACCTCCATGAAGAAAAGCTGCATCTATGTAACTGTAGGCTCTCTCCACTTTGCACAAGTCCCCATGGAGTTGCGAGGACTTGGGTGAGAAAAGTGACCTTTCTTTACATGCTACACCTTTTGAGGGTATTTCTACTGTATTCTGTCCCCTCTTCCCTCCTTTCTTTTTTCCTCTTTTCTTTCTGAGACAGGGTCTCTCTAACCATCTGGCTGTCCTGGGACTCACTATGTAGTTCAGGCTAGCCTGGAACTCAGATGAGATCCACCTGCCACTGTCTCCCAGTGCTGGAATTGAAGGTGTTCACTACCACATTGGGGGCCCTTTGTCCTATATTTTCTTTTTTTTTTTTAACTTTATGTATTTATTTATTTGCCTTGGTGTTTGCCTGGAACTGGAACTACAGACAGTTGTTAGCTGCCATGTGGGTGCTGGGAATCGAACCCAGGTCCTCTGGAAGAGCAGACGGTGCTCTTAACCACTGAGCCATCTCTCCAGCCCCTGTCCTATATTTTCAATTATTGTAGATTTATAAAGCATCAAAATCTTTTCCAAGAAAAATCATTTTGAAAGGTTTACCTGAGGTTTTGTGACTTGATTGCATGTTTCTTGTTTGTATGTATCAGTTTTTACACCTAGGTTCAGCCTAGAAACTTAATTTTTATTTATTTATTTTGTTGTGTTTTGTTTTTCCAAGACAGGGTTTCTCTGTACTGTAGCCCTGGCTGTCAAGGAACTCACTCTGTAGATCAGGCTGGCTTCAGAGATCCTCCCACCTGGGAGTGCTGGGATTAAAATTGTAAACAAATAATTTTTAATCTAGAGGCTGAGAATGTAAGGTCACCTTGAATTTTGAAGTCACCATGGGCTACAATGAGGCTAAGCCTCAAAATACTTTTTCTAACTCTAAATCTATTAGGTATTTAAAGGTGAGGCTTTACTATGTTCCTTCTTTGGCTAGTTGAGCCTGGTCTGAAACAACACACTTTGAACATAAGAGCAGTCTCCTTTAGAGATGGTGTTTAATTTCTTTCATAGTACTTTTGGATTGAGATTTCATTCCTCTCAGAGAATATTAATTTTTTTGGCATAAAATGCACCCTTGATATATTTGCTTTAGCAATTCTGATAAATTATATTTTTATTTCTGCAGTGGTAAAAATGTTGGCTCTAAGTAATGTATCATTTGATCAAAATCAGATCTGCTTTCTTTTAGTTGTCTTGCAAAAAAAATTGGAACATTTTTTTCCCACCTTGTCACTTTACAGGAACACTTTACTAGGTTGTATTATTATATTTGCGTGTTTAATCTGCATGCATTTTTGGTATTTATTGATGTTGATGAGTTTTCTACTTTGTGTTACGGTGAAAAGCCTTTATCATAGGGGACAGGGTGGCTGGTTAGCAGAAAAGGGTATGAGTCATCAGTAGGGTCTGTCTGCACGTTAAGAGTGTGATAGAGGAACATAGATTCTAGTGACGTGATTCTCCCACAAGTGTGCTTACAACAAATTTTCATTTGGTTGGTAGTTTAAATTATGTAAATATGAGAAATACTTAAAACATGAGCCTGATGTGCATCTACATATGACAGGATCTTGCCATGTTACCCAGGGCCAAAACTTGTCAGTTAGTGTTTCTGTGATAGTTAATGAGATCTGGAATTCACCATGTTCCACCAGAGCCAGCAAAGCTATATTTTGTTTTACATTTCTAGTGAAATGAGATCTTTAGTTAAATTAATTTCTGTTTCTGGAGGAAGAAAACAATTCAATGATCAAGTGGGGTTAATGAGTATAGAGTATATTTTTGTGTTTTTTTTGTTTTGTTTTGTTTTTCGAGACAGGGTTTCTGGGAGTAACAGCCCTGGTTGTCCTGGAACTCACTCTGTAGACCAGGTTGGCCTCATACTCACAGAGATCTGCCTGCCTCTGTCTCCTTCGTGCTGGCATTAAAGCCACACACCACTACTGCCCTGCATATGTGCTCCACTCTTAAATCACTGTTGTACTTTGGAATTTCTGAGACTTTTTAGTGTGGTTTGAAGTGGTCTAAAATTCTCCATATGGCTAAGATTGTCTCCTGTGTTAATCTGGTTAACCAGAGGCTAATCTTTCTCAAGGTATGTCATGTCTTTCACGGGTCCTACTAATTTCTTCCAGTTCTGCCAGTTTCCTACTTTTCCTTAGCAGTCTTTATTACATGTGTGTATGTGTGTGTGTAGGTTTGTGCATGTGTACACATGTAATGTGCACTTGGGATATTACACTGGGACAATTTAATGGAAATGTTTCTCTCCTTGGACCCTGTGGGTTCCCATTTTTGTGCTTGTCAGTAAGTACTTTTACAGGCTGAGCCATTTTGCTGGCTCTCTTTTGAAGTCTTGATTTCCCCCCTTTTCATACTTTTCCTAACCCATGTAGTGTTAACATGAAAATTTATTTCCCATTAAGTATTTTTTGCCTACCTTTATCTTTTAAGAGCTTCATCCTGAGTAGGGTGTGTATGGTCTGTGCCTTGTCACAGATTGTTGTGCTACATTTTGTTATCATTTAGGATTGGTTAGGTCTTAAAAATGGAGAAAATATTTGGGAAGAAGAGGATAAGGAAGATTTGATTTTATGTTCTTAAATTAGAGTCTAGATCAAACTAAGTTAGTAGCAACAACAGATTCTTGGCAAGACATCAGTGATTTCACCTGTTTTACTTTATATTCATACATAATATATGCCATTTATTTTCATCGTGAGTTTTTTTTTTTAAGATATATTATGTATGCAGTGTTCTGCCTGCATGTATACTTAGAAGAGGGCACAAGACCTCATTACAGATGGTTTGAGCCCCCATGTGGTTGTTGGGAATTGAACTCAGGTCCTCTGCAAAGAACAGCCAGTGCTTTTAACCTTTGAGGCATCTATCCAACCCTTGTTGTTTAGTAAAAATAATCATGCCATTATTGGACATCTAGTGATTAAATAACTTATTTAAGACTTACACAGATGATGACTGTGAAATGTGATCCATAAAAACAAGCATAGAGGAAGTGAAGTGTAACTTAACCAGTTTTCATTGAAACATAGACAGAAATGCCCTTACAACATAATGTTTTCTGGGGGCTCAACCAAAGGACTTTATGTTGACAAGATGGGTTTGGATTTTTTTTTTTTTTTTTTTTTTTTTTTTTTGGTATCCTGAACATAGAGAATATCTCTCTCCCTTTCAGGGGCAGATAGGGACAGAGTGTGGGTCTTGTCAACGTATTTGACAGACTAAGAGAGGAAAGTTGTTATGCTGACTTATGAATAGCTGAGAAGTTCTGAAACACTGTATTATAAAGGCCTTTGGGGTTTGCTTTGAGTGCTGCCCCTGTGCAGTGTGGGTTATTTTGAAAGGTGATTCAGATAACCTTTTCCAAAGGTCTGTTTTGCAACTTCAGGGAACTTGCAGCTGCTCAGTCATTTCAACTGTCCTGATAGTGCCTAGGAAACATTTCAAAGTGATGTTGGCAGGCAGAAGCTAGATGTCTTCTGGGATTTTGCTTTGGAATTTGCTTTATTAACAGTTGAAAGTCAGGATTTGGGTGGGTAGGTTGATTGATTTGGTTTAGATTTTTGGTTCTAGGGATTGATCCCAAGGCCTTAAGCACACTAGGCAAGTGCTTTTACTACCAAATAATAATACCCTAAGCTTTCAAATATATCTGTTAATGAAATAGTCAATTCAGTAAGCAGGTTTTGGGTTAATATGTGTATGATGAAGTTGAAAACGGAATTAAAATGATCTTAAGATTTAAATTGTTTTCCAGGAAAACTAGTGAGATTAAAGAAATAAAGATAGAACAAGAAAAACAAATATTATGTTACTAATTGGAGGTAGTTATTACTGCATGAGAATGTTATCACAATTGTTTAAAAAAAGAATGAGCATAGTTTTATAATAAAAGAGGCTTAGGTGTCTTGAACAGCAGTTAGGTGTCTTGAACAGACTAACTAGTCTTTTTTTTTTTTTTAACTTTATTTATTTATTTGCCTTGGTGTTTGCCTGGAACTGGAACTACAGACAGTTGTTAGCTGCCATGTGGGTGCTGGGAATCGAACCCTGGGCCTCTGGAAGAGCAGACGGTGCTCTTAACCCTCTTAACCCTGAGCCATCTCTCCAGTCCCCTAACTAGTCTTTAAACATAAAGTCCATAGAAAGGATGGCCTTGATACTTTCATTTACAAATGAAAATAGAGTAGAATAAATTTATAACAACCTTGTTTTTTGTTTGTTTGTTTGTTTATTTTGTTTTTGTTTTAAACTTACTCAGGACACCTGACTGGCCTGGAACTCAGAGATTTGCCTGACTCTTACTCTTTTTTTTTTTTTTTTTTTTTTTTTTTAAAACTTTATTTATTTGCCTTTGGTGTTTGCCTAGAACTGGAACTACAGACAGTTGTTAGCTGCCATGTGGGTGCTGGGAATCGAACCCGGGTCCTCTGGAAGAGCAGACGGTGCTCTTAACCGCTGAGCTATCTCTCCAGCCCCCTGACTCTTCCTCTTGAGTGCACTACCATTATCTGTCCAGCTCTTTAATTTTCATTTTTAATTTTTTTGGCTGTTTAATTATACCATTAGATCTTTTTATGTTATTAACCAGTATAATTTTTTTTAAAGACGAAAATTGGCCATAATACTGTGAATCGTATTGCATTTTTTGTTTTGTATGCTTAAAAAAAAAAAGATGCTAGTTATATTGTGTGTGTGTGAGCAAATGTGCAGTGGGGCAGGCAAACGCATATGAGTGCAGGTGGCTGCAGAGACCACAGATGTTTGTTTCCCTGAAGCTGGAGTCATATAGGTGGTTATGAACTACCAGGTGTGAGTACTGAGAACTGAAAGTTGGGTCTACTTAAAGAGCAGTAAAAGCTCTTAACCCATGAACCATCTCTCCAGCCCCTGTTTTATGTCTCATTCTGTAGTCTAGGTTGGCCAGGAACTTACTGTAACCCTGTAACCCTGGTTGGCTTTCCAGTTTGTGATCCTACTGCTTTTGCCTCCTGAGTGCTGGGATTTTAGGCATGTACTACCAGGCCCAGATAAATTTTATTTATGAAAGGAAATGACATTTTAGGACAAGAGATTGATTCATCTGGAGAAATGGTAATCTTTAGAGGAGAAAATACATTATGCAGTTGAAAAGTACGTTTTCAAATATGGCTTGAAAATACTACTGAATTTGTCTTAAAGTTATTTGTAGAGGCTTACTGAAAAGGGGCATTTTCTAATCACCAGGATATAAATTTAAAAACCATATTCTTTTTTGTTTGGGTGGCAACAGGGCCCACTGGATGTGAGTGAGCAGCTGTCCTCAGAAGCAGGTGTGGCTGTTGGTTAGTTGCTTTCCTTTCCATTTTGAGTGGCAGGCCATGTGTCTCTGCTGATTCTGAAATGTTAAGACATTTCCTACCAGCAAGGTCACAGCTTCTTTTTATAGAATGGATTATTGATTTCTGTACTGGAACTTCACTCTCAAGTTCCCTTCTTAAAGGAGGAAGTGCACGAGTGGGAATAAGCAAGGAGTAACTCTGAAACTCTGAGGGTTGCTTTCTTTAACTGTTTAAAGAACATGTCCTGCTATTTTTATCTTATTTACAGATATTTTGGCTCCTGCCTCATAAAAAAAAAACACAGTGGATACTTTATCCACTGTCTAGGATCAGAGTTGGCAGGAGGGAAATTAATATGAGTCTTGTAAATTTCAAGCAGCTGTGTCCTCAGTTTTTGTTTGCTAAGTGTAGCAGTAGAGGGTAAAGTAAGGTAGGTAACCCAGGTGGGAAAGAGCAGTTGTCTGAGCAGTGTTCACATGGGTTAGGGTAAGACAGGAAAATGAACAGTTTCAGTTGGAGACTAATGAGAAGTGTTCAGTTAGTAAAGATGTGCTGTGTGCCTTCAGAAGCTTTTTAAATAGTCACACACCAGTACAGTATATTTCACCCATCTCGCTATTTTTGATGGTTAAGATGCTTTCAGCCTGTAATCTGAATAGGTGCCGATGAGTTTTACAATTAGTTACTCAGGACCTTGACTTTCACCTTCAAGTGTATCTGAAAACTTATCCTCTTATCCTCTGGGTTATTACTGTTATGCTCTAAGCCACCTCCTCTCCTAAATTGTAGCAGCAGGTCCCCTCACCCATCTTTTTGTTTCCACCTATATCATTTTTCCTGTCTTTTTATAAAGTAGCTGGAGTAATCTCATTTAAAACAAATGGTCAGTTTTGAATGAAACTGTTAATTGGCTTCATTTGAGGGTCATAGTTCTCCGAATGAAAGCCAGAACTTTATGGAGCCTCTAAGGTTCTCGCTACTGACTCTGCATTTCTTTGTCCTGTTTTCTAGTGGCACTGACCCTCCCATTTTCCTGGAACACCCAGAGCATGTTCTTTATAATTGTAACCACAGACTAAAAAGCTCTCAGTATCTATTTGGCTCACACTCTAGGTTTGGTTAAAATGACACTTTTCTAGAAAGATCTTTCTTTTTAAAAAATTGGAATCTTGGTCTCTTTTGAAACTATAAATTGTTTTACTTTGCATTTTTCTCCCAAAGAATGGTATTGTATTTATCTTTTTTTCTCATTAAAATATAAAATTCATCCCAACAAGAATTTTGTTGTTGTTGTTAGTTGCTTTTTGCCTTAAGAGTATGTGACATAATGTGTGTGTGTGTGTGTGTGTGTGTGTGTATATATATATATATATATATATATATATTTGATGTTTTGAGACTGTGCTTTTCTGTGAAACAATTCTGGCTGTCCTGGAACTTCCTCTGTAGACCAGGCTAGCTTCGATCTGCCTGCCTCTGCCTCCTGAGTGCTAGGATTAAAGACTTGGGTCACCACCGCCCAGCTGAAAGTAATATTCTTATCTAGACATTCACAGAGAAATTTTAGCTCATCTGGATAAATTCGTATTAGGTCAGTTGGGTTTATTTTAATGGAAAATACAGATGTTTTTATTCATGTAAGATGGATTTGTTTTAGGGAAAATGTTACAAGGTTTTGGCTGTTTACAGTATACATTGGTTTTAAATTGCTCTGTTATTAAGACCAGTCAGACTTATTTGCATGATTTCCTGTAGAATTTCTGTTAAGAAAAATAACAGTACATAAACTTGTTTTTTCACTTTAGAGTTTAGGTCTTATTTCTTTCAATCTAGAATTCTTTTATTGTATACTTATTTTCTAATGTGCTGTTTTAATTTGGTGAATCCTGGCTTAGGTCATCACATTAGAGGCTTATGACTTAATTTGGAGTTGAAAGAGGTGGAAAGCTAGATAGGAGTGGATAGATGTTAGTAAGATTGGGTCATATTAAATAGGGCTGACCTCTCAAGTCTTTGAATTGCCATACTCACATTTGAGCAGGACTTTAGTTGCTGAGGCGTGATATGAAGTTTGCTGATTCTTTAATATGAAAACTGTCTTCCTAAAACTGTAGTAGTTATAGGCTTGCCTGGGACAGAGGGAAGAGCCTCTGGGACCTTTTCTAATCCTGTGATTATTATAGCATTGTTTAGAACATAAATTTAAGTTACAGGTTCTTTATTACCATAGAATTTTTTTAAAGATGTGTAATACTACATGGAAAAGCTAAGACCATTTAAAAGGTGTATGTTAAAATAATAAGATTATGGGCTGGAGAGATGGCTTAGCAGTTAAGAGCTCTGACTGTTCTTCCGGAGGACCTGAGTTTGATTCTCATCATCCACATTGCAGCTAACAACTAAACTGTCTGTAATTCCAAGATCTGACACCCTTACACAGTTATACACACAGTTATACATGCAGGCAAAACTCCAATTCACATAAAATAAAAATAAATATTTTTTTAAAAAGATAAGCAAATTATGCTTTTATCCTTTAGCTCCTCCCCACCCTTTTTCAGTCTCTAAGAAACCTTACCTCCTTATCTTTGTAGCTTCTCGAGATAGTCCGTGGGTATGAAAGTGCACAAATGCATTTCTAAAAGCATGTGGTTTACTACTCTGCCATGCATCTTTAAATTTGATTTGTGAAATAGTGTCTTCTATGTTTACCTGTTTGTTTATTATGTAGATCTTTTTATCTTTAACCTTTGCTGACTTCTCCATTTTAAGAATATACCTTGCTGCCAGGCAGTGTAGGTGGGTGCCTTTAGTCCCAGTACTTGGGACACAGAAGCAGGCTGATTTCTGAGTTTGAGGACAGCCTGGGCTACACAGGGAAACTTTCAAAAAACAAAATTAAAAAAAAAAATGCATACATCCATATGTAAACTCTGATTAAAGGATAGGTACTGAGTTATTTCATACATGTTGGCTGTAAATTCTCATTTAGATAGATACAAGCAGTGGATTACTAACACTAGGGTTTAAGCTCTTGTTTTTTTTACCCTTGGAGCTTAAGTAGTCTCCGTACTGTCTCAGCTAGTTAAGACAGCTTGCTTTTCTGGTCTTCCAAACTCATACAGCCTTTCTCTTCATACTCTGTCCCTTCTTTCTAGCCTTCCACTTAAATTAAAGGGATTTTTGTTGCAAACTATTCTTCTCAATTTTTCTGTGAAAATATATTCTTTTGCTAGAATTAAAATGTTAGATAAAAATCAGAAAATTAAACAAAAACCTCCCCCACAGGGTTTTTCTGTTCCTCTATCCTGGAACTCACAGAGATCCCTCTGCCTCCTGAGTGCCTGACAACTCCCCCCCCCCCCTTAACTTGTATATGTGTCTGTGGAGCTATGTACCAGTTTGGGAGTGCTCTTAAGAGACTCACTTTGTTGTGAGCTGCCTCACATGAGTACTGGGAACTGAACACTGAGTTTTCCAGCTTTTGAGTATTCTAGCTGTGGTAGATTATGGTGGAGATTTTGATTTTGTTTTAAAAGCAAGTTGTTTTGCATTAAGTATCAACTGCAGTTAACATTAGTTAACTGAAATGATAGGGGTAAAGCTTGTACTGTTGATGTTCAGTTGCACTCTTGGGAGAAGGGATGGGACAGAAATTTGCCTTTATCATGTGTCTGTTAATTTTGATAGAACATACTGTTTCTTTTGGCAGAAATTCTGTTGTTGGAGCTCTTCAGTATTAAGAATTGAAAATCTAATAAAAGGTTATCATTGTCCGTGGAAATGTTCTTCCAAAATGAAGGGGGAGGGGCTAAGATGGGATAAAGCTTGTTTTGTTGGCTTAGCAGACAAACACCAGAGACCAGGTAGAAAATTTAATGCTGGGACTGTCAGCTTTTAAGTCTGGCTGCCACAACAATGCAAGCCTTTTAGTGCTTCTGCTCAGCTGATACACATTAGCTGTGATAACATTGAACCAAAAGATTCAACTGCAGGTTAGAATTTCCTTGTGCTTTGCTGTGTACTGTATGCGAACCATTGTTTTTGAGTAGTTTCTTGTAATCTTTTCCTCATAGAAAAGATTGGAGATACTTGAAGAAAAGTTAGACTTACATGCACAGAGAATGGGATTTGAAGAATATGTGGGTACATCCAAAATGGAAGGAAAAAAATAAGGAGTCAAGTGATCTAGGCTCTTGTCTTGATTTGTTCCTGATTAATGATGTTGGTCTTAAAACTGTTTACCTATTTGAACAAGATGTTTGAGTTTTTAAAAGGTTATAATAGTTTATTCTCCAGTTTTTTCCTAGCTTTGCTCTAAAATTCCTTGCCTGCACAAGGAGTGTTTGGTAAAATGTCTTATGTAGCTTCAGGTTCCTGTGTTTGCGGTTATGATGAAAATTGAGAGTTAAAAGAGAAGTAATAGACAATTTTGTTTTTCTTTTCCTCCCTTCCTTCCTCCCTTCCCTCCCTCTCTTTCTTTTTAGACAGGGTCTCTCTATGTAGCCCTGATTTCCTAGAACTTGCTATTTAGACCTGGCTGAACTTAACAGAGACTTGCAGCCTAGGCTAGTCAAAAATTTCTTTGTAACCAGGATGACCTTGAACTCTTGACACCCCCTCCCTCCCAGTCTCACTGTGTAGTCCTGGTTGTCCTGAAACTCTATAGACCAGGCTGGCCTCCAACTCAAGAGATCCTTCTGCCTCTGCTTCCCAAGTGCTGGAGATTAAAGACATAAGCCACCACCATATGTCGTGTTCTGTCTGTCTTGTCTGTCTGTCTGTCTGTCTGTCTGTCTGTCTGTCTGTCTGTCTGTGTCTGTGTCTCTGTCTCTCTAAAGACAGGGTCTCACTCTATCCCTGGCTGGCCAAGAATTTGCTTTGTAGAACAGGCTGACCTTGAACTCCTAGAGATTTGGTTGCCTCTGCCTCCTGTGCACTGGATCTAAAGGGGTGCACCACTAGACTGGACCATATTTTAGGAATGTTTTAGTTTTGTGTAATATCACAAATATGCCATTTATAAAATAAGAATATAAGAAAATGAAGATGTGAGAGTAGTCTGGACATATGCAACCTTTATTTTTATTTTCTATGCTGGGGATAGAACCTGAGACCCTGTGCATGCTGGACAAGCTTTCCATCACTGAAATGCACACACACATTTATTATGTATGCAGTGTTCTGCCTGAATGTGTCCCTGCAGGCCAGAAGAGGGCGCCAGATTTCATTACAAGTGGTTGTGAGCCTTCACGTGATTGCAGGGCTCTTAACCAATGAGCCATCTCTCCAGCCCTAGCACAGATATATTTATTGTTAAAAATTTAATATATTTTTTGAGACAAAGTTTAAAAATGTAGCCCTGCCTGGCCTGAAACTTGGTTATCCTTCTGCTTCCCTAGTACGGGGATTTACAGACATGTGTTGTACTGTTTTACTCAGTTTTTAAAATGATTATAACTTTATTTTTTGCAGAGCTGGGATATCAAACTCAGGGTTTTATTATGCCTGTTGGACAAGCATGCTACTTATATTTTCAACCCCAAAACATCAAATAAGCATTTAGTTTATTGGTGACTTATAGGAGAGACAAGAAAAAGAACTTCTTAGACCATGTCCCTGTTTAAGCAGCAGGCTTAAAATAAAATTATGGATTCTGCTACTTCTCTGGCGTACTTTTTGTTTTAGTAATATTTGGAGAGAAGGATGCTGTGGGAATCACTGGCCTTCAGATAGCTTACACTTTTTTGTTTTTTAAATGTATGTGATGTTTTGCTTGCATGTGTAGCTGTGCCTTACATGTATGCAAGAGCTTTCAGGGACCATAAGAGGGTGTCAGATCCTCTGGAACTGGAGCCACAGACAGCTGTTAGCTGCTCCTGTGAGTGCTGGAAACCAAACCCAGGTCTTCTGAAAATCAACAAGTGCTCTTAACCACTGAGACATTTCTCCAGCCTCAGAGTTCATATTTCTTTTAACTCCAGTTCTAGGCTCTCTTCTGGCTTCCATAGACAGTACATATATATGACATAAAGACATGTAGGCAATAGACCCATACAGATAAAAATAAATTTTAATTTAAAAAATTTATTTTTTATGTGAATTATGTTTTGCCTGCATGTATAACTGTGTAAGGGTGTCAGATCTTGGAATTACAGGCAGTTGTTAGCTGTCATGTGGATGCTGGGAATCGAACTCAAATCTTCTGGAAGAACAATCAGAGCTCTTAACCGATGAGCCATCTCTCCAGCCCCTAATCTTAATTTTTTTAAATAGTTTTTTGTAGACAGAGTTTCTCTGTGGAGCCTTGGCTGTCCTGGAACTCTCTCTGTAGACCAGGCTAGCCCCAAACTCAGAGAGATCTGTCTGCCTCTGCTTCCTGAGTGCTAGGACTAAAGGTTTGAGCCACGACAGAATTGTTTTTGAAAGATTTACTTTATTATTTCTTTTAGCCCTATTTGTGTATTTGTGTGCTGGCTGTGCACACATGAGTGCAAGGTGCCCTTGGAGTCTGGAAGTTTTAGATCTCTTTGGAGCTGGTGTCACCAGGGAGTTGTGAGCTGCCCAGTGTAGGTGTTGAAATTGAAGTTGGGTTCTTTGCAAGAGCAATATACTTTCTTAACCACTGAGCCATCTTTCTAGCTCTAAGATTATAATTATTTTTCTTAGAGTCTTACTATGAGAAACTGGCTGGCCTGGAACTCACTTTGCAGACTGGACCAGACTGGACTCAAATGTACAGAAATCCACCTGCCCTGCCTCCCAAGTGCTGGGATTAAAGGCATATCGAAATTCTTCTACATTATTTTTGATACAGAACCTAAAATTTGGCCTTCCCCTGTCTCAGCATTGTGAGAGCTGAGATTACAGGTGTACTATACCATGCCTGGCTAATTTTGTTGTAATCTTGAGGCAGTGATGTGAAAATTAGTAAAAAGGGTAAACTGGTCTAGAAATAAGAGGATGGTTTGTATATGAGTGGAGTCAGCAGGTAATAGTGATAAACTAAAGCACAAACTACCTGGTCAGTAGAAGACTTTAATTCATGTGACCTGAGACAGATCATTTGACTTCTTCTTTCTTTTTTAAATAAATAATAGCTATTTGGAGGAAGGAAACAAGGGGGAGAGAGAGAGACAGAAGAACAGAGGCTGTCCTTGAAGTTGCTATGTAGTAGCCAAGAGTTACTTGGAATTTCTGATCTTTCTGTTTCTACTTTTTAGGTAGTTAGGATTACTGGACATGTGCCACACACCCAGTTTATGAGGTGGTGGTGATATCACCAAACTAGGCTTGTGGATGCTAGGCAAGCACTCTACAGCCGAGTTACAAATCCAGCTCTAAAAGATTTGACCATGTTTAATGGATTAATATCATAATTGGGGGATGCATAAAATTTTAATTAAATCAGATCTTTGAAGTAGAATTTTTTTAAATGTCCTCAGACTATTTACAGATAGATACTTTATTTTAAACAAAGAACATGTGAAAGAGGGGCTGGAGAGATGGCTCAGAGGTTGAAAGCACTGATTGTTCTTCCAGAGGTCCTGAGTTCAATTCCCAGCAACCACATGGTGGCTCACAGTCATCTGTGATGATATCTGGTGCCCTCTTATGTATACTGTATACATAGTAAATGAATAAATCTTTAAAAAATATGTGAAAGACCTACCAAAAGTGGAAAAATACAGTATTTTTATGAAAAAGTCCATGGAATTTTTTTCAAATAATTTATGATTTGAGGTGATTTTTAAGATCTAGACATTGAAAAATGAGTTAAGAGATAATTTATTCCCCCATGAACTGCATTGAACCTGTTTTGAAAAAAGGCCTAAGATTGCTGTTTATGACTCTTGTTATGGATGCACCCTTCTCCTCATCTATAGGTGGCAGTCACTTAGTATTGATGATATTTGACCTAGCTTGGGCTCTTAGAGAATGTATCATTACTTAGACTTGATGTTTACCTTATTCTTTATCTCACTTTCTGTATGCTTTTCTTCCCAGGTTTTTCGTTGGAATATACGTTGCACATTTATGGCGATTCTGAGTGTGAGGGCAGATTTCTGCCAGGCTCAGCACAGCGTTTTTGCTGACAAGTGAGCTTGGGGATATATGTGCCATAATTAACATTGCCTTGAAGACTCTGGACACCGAGACTGGCCTCAGAAGTAGTAGGCTTTTTTTTTTTTTTTTTTTTTTTTTTTAAATTGCAAGCATATTTCTTTTAATGACTCCAGTAAAATTAAGCATCAAGTAAACAAAAGTGGAAAAGAACCTACACTTTTAACTTGTCTCACTAGTGCCTAAATGTAGTTTAAAAGGCTGCTTAAATTTTGTATGTAGTTGGATTTTTTTTTGGAGACTGAAGGTATCCATCTGCAGACATTGAGGCCCAAGTTGAATTTGGATTGAAGTGGATTCTGCTGCCTGTGGTGAAGAGAGAAGCTTTATAAGGAGTAAAGTTGAATAGAGAAAATAGTGATCAATAATAGGCATTTTAGTGGTCTTTTTAATGTTTTCTGCTGAGAAGCATTTCAAGATTTATTGATTCCCCCTCATTTTTCCTACCACACTCACACACGCACGCTCACACTTTTTATTTGCCATAATGAACCGTCCAGCCCCTGTGGAGATCTCTTATGAGAACATGCGTTTTCTGATAACTCACAACCCCACCAATGCTACTCTCAACAAGTTCACCGAGGTAAGATTGTAGACTGGTCTACTTTGGGGATTGATTTGTAGCTAAAATCTTATTGAAAATAACATAAAATTATGTGATTTAGCTATGAATGTCTATCCTTTCATAGTAACATTGGGTTGAATTGTTACTGTAGAATTTTTGAAAGAATATTTATGAAGTTTAGGACTACTGTAGATTATCTAGTGCCTTAAATTTTGTGTTCTTTCTATCTTATTAGTAGTACCTTTGTCATTTTTGCTAATAAAACATTTGTTGAGCACAGTATGTACTCAGCATTGAGTAAGTACAGAATCCTGTTCATTTTTAAGGTCAAGGTACAAAAATTGTATATGACATAGTTACTATTGTTCCCTTCCTCTTATAGATAATACCACATAACTTCAAAGGCATTTATTTACTTTGCCCTGTGGCTCACTGTATTTGGTAGAATTGACACTTAAGCCTGTCATACTGACACTCAGGTTAAGGAGTAGATTAGATGGGTAAAGGAGCTAGCTGTCAGGTGTTAAAGTCTGAGTTCAGTCCTTGAGACTATGATAACTGATTCTCCCGGTTGTTCTCTGACCTCTGCACACATGTAACAAATGTGTGTGGGTACCATGCACACTAAATTAAAATGCAATAAATAATTAAAAAAATCATATTATACTTTAAATTTTAGTGAAAGGGTACTCTAAACTACTTAGTAACAGCAGTTATCATAATACAGAATCCCAGAAACTTGGGGAGGATGCATGCCAAGCCAGCACATTACCAATGAGCTATGTCCCCTACCTTTTTTAATTTTTTTTATTTTGAGGCAGTCACTAAATTTTGAAATTTGGCCTTAATTTAATTCCATAGCTCAGGTGGGCTTTGAACTTGTGATCTTTCTGTTTGGCCATCTAGGTAGGAAAGATAGATCTGTGCCCCTAGGCCACCTGAAATGTATTTTTAAAATTTCTAGCTAGGAGTTGGTGACATGGTTGAAAAGCACTTACCACCAAACCTATTGACTTTCTTTTTTTTTTTTTTTTTAACTTTATTTATTTATTTGCCTTGGTGTTTGCCTGGAACTGGAACTACAGACAGTTGTTAGCTGCCATGTGGGTGCTGGGAATCGAACCCGGGTCCTCTGGAAGAGCAGCCGGTGCTCTTAAACGCTGAGCCATCTCTCCAGCCCCACCTATTGACTTTCAAACCCATATGGTGAGGGCTAAAACTGAAATTTGAAAATTGTCTTGGGACCTCCGTGCATGCACTGTGGCATATTCACAAGCACAGGCACAAAAATGAATTTACATAGTTTTTTTTTTTTTTTTTAAAAGACAGAGTCTCACTAAAAGGCCATGTCTGGCCTTGAACTCTAAAGATCTGTTTGTACCTCTGGAAAGCTGTTTTGGACCTATATTTTTTGTTTAAAGGAGCAAAGCATTTGGCTATAATTGAGTACTAGCTCTTTTTAAATCATTTTTTTTCTAATTTCAAAATTAAACTTGTTCTTTAGAAAAGCAATAGATGCTTATTATGCAAATCCAAAGCATACAAATAAAGCAAAATAAGAGCTAGACATGGTGTTGAATGCCCTTAATCCAGCACTCAGGAGGCAGAGGCAGGCTGATATCTGTGAATCAGAGGCCAGCCTGGTGTACAAAGGCAGTTCCAGAACAGCTATGGCTGTTGCACAGAGAAACCCTGTCTTGAATAACAAACAAGAACAAAATTCAAAGTAAATTTAACATAAATCAAAAATATTGAATTGACTGGACATGGTAGTGTACACCTTTAATCTCATTATTCAGGAGGCAAAGGCAGGTGAATATCTGAATTCTAGGTCAGCCTATTTTTACAGAGTGAGTTCCAGGACAGCTAGGGCTGCACAGAGAAACTCTGTCTCAAAAAACCAAAAACAAAGCAGCAACAACAGAAAACATTGAATTGTTAAAACTTGGCTCTAGATTTTTTTCCCCCACATATGTGTATATTTATAAATACTCACATGTAAGGTCTACTGTTTACCATTGTGTTCTGTCTACTCTTGATGGAGATGCTGTGTCAACTGTTCTGTCTTAATTACCTTTTTTCAGTGAAATCCCAAGAATAGAATTTTTAGGACAGTGTATGTGTGAACTTGTAAAATTTTTTTGTGCTGTGCTACTACTACATAGCCCTTTAGAAAGATGAATTTGGGGCTGGAGAGATGGCTCAGCGATTAAGAGCACTAACTGTTCTTCCAGATAATCAGGGTTCAATTCCCAGCACCCACATGGCAGCTGTGACAACTGTGTGTAGTTCAGGTTCTCAGTTCCAGGCAAACATCAAGGCAAATAAATAAATAGTTTTTGTTTTTTGGTTTTTGGTTTTTTTTTAAAAAGAAAGACATGAATTTTTTCCACAAGAAGTGCCTGTGTTATATGTTGCTGCAGTGAGATCTGTATAATTTCAGTTTGTAGTGGTACATTTCTATAAACCAGGTTTCAGGATCCCCAAACAAGTTCCCTGATAATTGTTTTCTTTAAAGGAACTTAAGAAGTATGGAGTGACAACTTTGGTTCGAGTTTGTGATGCTACATATGATAAAGCTCCAGTTGAAAAAGAAGGAATTCACGTTCTAGTGAGTGTATAGTGTCTTTGTTTCTACAATTATATACTGACATTTTTAAACACTGATACTTAATGAAACTTGTTACTTGTTATGAGTGCCAAGTTACTAGGCAGTTCTGATAGCAGTCTTCTAGAATTTCTCTGGATTAATAAATAAACAGCATTATTTATTGTGTCCTTGGAATCTACAACTGCAATGTATTTTCAACAAATAAAAGACAAAATTGAGTATGCACTTTTTTTCTAAGGCATGGAAATTGAGGACTGGGCAGTGTCTCAGATAGTAAAGTGCTTTTGTCAAAGCAAGAGGCCAGAGGTTGACCCTCAGAACACAAGTAAAAGAGGGTGGGTATGGTAGCACCTGCCTTTAATTCCAGCACTTAGGGGGCAGAAGCAGGAAGCTCTTCCTGATTTCAAAGTCATCTTGTCTACATAATGAGTTCCAGGCCAGTCAAGGCTACCACAGTGAGACCCTGTCTCAAGAACCGCCCCCCACATGCCCGTACACACAATGAACATTGTCATTTTTTGTATTTTGAAGATTAATGCAGTATTTAGATTTTGTTTTGAGGCTACTAATTTGAGTATAACAAAGTAATTTCCATCAGATATACTTCATGTGGAAATATCCTCTTCCATTTTCTAAATATTAGATTAATGACTTAATATTTGTGGATAGGGGACATAAATTTAAATAAAATCTTAAATATTTTGTGGATAATTTGAAAAGGACAAAAGGCAGGAGAAAAGACTAAAGGTTAGGAGACAGCATCTTGGTACAAAGTAGCTAGCTTTTCAAGCTCTAGCAAGGTTAGAGCTATTGCAGTCCAGTTTGAATACAAAGCAAGCATGCTTAACTATGCTGGTTTGTTAGGGTTTTTTGTTTGTTTGTTTTGTTTTTAACAGAAAATAAAAGACTCGATTAGTTTTTTTTTTGTTTTTGTTTTGTTTTTAAATGCCATTTCCCCCGGAGTGGAGAGATGGCTCAGAGGTTAAGAGTACTGACAGTTGTTCCAGAAGTCCTGAGTTCAATTCCCAGCAACTACATGGTGACTTGCAACCATCTATGATGACATCTGGTACACTCTTCTGTATACTGTATACACAATAAATAAATCTTTGAAAAGTAAGACCTTACATTGTTCCTGTTCACAGAAAAAAATGTTTGTTTAAAAAAAAATACCATTTCCCCTGAATAATTGGCTCACAAGAGAAACTCTTGGGAATGAATAGCCTTATAGTCTTCTGTGCTTTAAGGCCTCATATGCCTTTGTGAGGACAATGTAGTAGGAAAAGAGCTGGAGCTTCTGTGACTAACTGGGGTGAGAGGAACAAAGGGAGGAAGATGGTTCTGTGATCCTCCTGTAAGGACCTGTTCAGTGCCTTGGAGGCAGTTAAACTTCCTTTTTTGGTAACGTAGTTAGTCATTTCATGTCTGTGATCCATACTTTTGCTTTGGTAAAACATTAAAGCTACTGCCAACATTTGTGTTTTTTTTTTTGTTTGTTTTTTTTGTTTTTTGTTTTTTTTTTTTTTAATTGTTTTTTCTTTTCTTTCATTGTGGGGCTGAAGAGATGGCTCAGTGGTTAAGATCACTGACTGCTCTCCAGAGGACCTGGGCTCAATTCTCAGCACCTTTGTGGCCATTCACACTCAGAACTGTCCAAAACTCCTGTTCCAGGGGAACTGACACTCATACAGACATAAACAGGCAAAACACCAATGCACATAAAGTATAAACATATTATTAAAAAGATTGTTTCACTGCTTGGCATTGAAATAATCAACTTAACATTTCTTTTCTAAAACGTTTCTGTAGCCCATGGGCTGGAACTGCTGTGGTAAGAATACATGTGTAAATGCATTCCTGTGAGGGTGCATTTTTATGAGGCAGCTTCATGTTATATAGTAGGCCTCAAACTTACTGTGTAGTTGACTTTGTACTGAGTCTCCTTTCACCTCCCTGGTGCTGGGCTTTACAGGTGTGTGCTGTTGTGTTTAGTTTATGCAGTTTTGGCGTGTCTGTGAATCAAGTGCTTCATATATGCCAGACAGGTAGTCTACCAACTGAGCTGTGCCACCACCCTAGTTCTGATTTTTTTTTTTAAATTTCAAAATGTTAATATTTTTAAACTTGTATGTATGTGTATTCATGTTCTGCTGGAGCTACAGATGGTTGTGAGCCACCTGATAAGGGTTCTGGGAATTGAACCCAGGTCCTCTGGAAGAGAGCAGCAAGTGCTAAACACTGAGTCATCTCTCCAGCCTTGTTTTATTTTAAATTTGTATAAATACAGTTTTCTTTTTCATTATTGTGTACATGTGTGGAGCCATCCAGCCTGCCCAGTTCTGCATATTTAAGGACAGATTTTAAATTCTGAACTGTGGTGCATCTCTGACCTAGCACTTGGGCTAAGCAGAAAAATTACAAGTTCAGGACTAGATTGATTACAAGGAAGGAAGGTCAAGGCCAACCTGAGTTTCATAATGAAAACCTGTTTCAAAAAACAGAAAAATTAAATCCTGAAATTAAGCTGAATAAAAGTTGATTTTTTTTTTTCCTCTTGTGTGTTTTTAGTGGGTACATGAGAAATCACCTTGTTTTGATAGTAAGCAGCATATGAGAAGACTTTGGATTGACCATGTTGGCAAATACCTTCATAAAATATAATGAACTACAGAACCTAAATTAGTTTGTAGAAGATAATGTTAGGTCTGGGATTTATTCCAATCATTTACATTTGACTTTCTGTTTTGTTTTTAAATAGCTGTGCCCAGATTAAAATTAAAGGTCTAACTTAAACTTGAAGAAAATGAGGTTACCTTTTCCTATACAGATTTATTTTTATTTTCCCAGTAACAAGGTTTTGAAAAGAGTTCTCTAGAACTTTAGTCCTCAAATGAAGACCTTCCAATTCTTGAAATGTTCTTGCAAGTTACAGGTGAATTGGGATAAGCTAGCTAGCTAGGGGTGATGTCCATATTGTTGGTGTAGGTTCTGATATTTTATATTATTTAATGCTTCTTTAAGAAAAAAGACTGCGGAGTTTTGACTATATATGCCTGCAGTCCCAGTACTTGGGAAACTGAGTCAAGAGAAGGGGGAGCCAATTTGAGTTACATTTAACAAAAGAATTGGTTATGCTGGTGTACTTGGGAGGCAGAGGCAGGTGATTTTATGAGATCAAAGCCAACCCGGTATACATAAAGAGTTCCAGACTAAACAGGGCTACATACTGAGATCCTGTCTAAAAATGTAGACACACACAGAGAAAGAAATTGCTTATCAGTAAAGGAAGCATGTTATGTGTACTGTTTCTTATCCAGGTGCACTTTAAGGAAGTGTTAGAGGAAATAAGCTCTCCACTAGGGTGCTTGTTTACAGTTTAACTATAGTGACATTCGTAACACAGACAGCCCTTTAATTATGAGGCATAGTTGACAATTCAAACATAATTTGCTGCTGTGGCCAATGGACTACTTAGAATGTTCCACTGGTGCCAATAAAGATTGCTGAATTAGTTTAGTGCTTGTTGCTTTCCTAGTGTTCTTACTTAGTCTCAGGACCATAATCTCAAGCTTTAAAAACAATTCTCCATTTAATTTTTGTCCTTTTAAAATATTTATTTTTATTTTTTTATGTGAATTGGTGTTTTGTCTGCATGCACAACTGTGTAAGGTGTGCAGAGGCTGCCTGTACCTTTAATGCCAGCACCTAGATGGCAGAGACAGGCAGATCTCCATGAGTTTGAGGACAGCCTGGCCTACAGATCAAGTTTCAGGACAGCTAAGGCTACACAGAGAAACCCTGTTCCAGAAACAACCAAAAACCCCCAAACAAACAAAAGAATAAGTTTAAATGATGTAGCTAATTCAGTTAAGCCTGCCTTCTCTGGCTACTTTTTTCAATTTATCTGTATTAGAACATTAGTCCCTGAGAACATACCAATTTAATGTACGAAGTCATTTCTTTTCAGGATTGGCCATTTGATGATGGAGCTCCACCCCCTAATCAAATAGTAGATGATTGGTTAAGCCTATTAAAAACCAAATTTCGTGAAGAGCCAGGTTGCTGTGTTGCAGTGCATTGTGTGGCAGGATTGGGAAGGTAAAACACTTTTACTTTTTTTCTGAATTAATTGTGTCTAAGTACGCCTACTGAAAATTTCATGTTGGTAGAATTTACATTTAGTAACTAAATGATGCTAAATTATTGGAAAGGAAACGAGCAAATGCTAGTGTAATAAGCTCTCTTCAGAGCCAATTTGTTGGGTCTGGATTCAATTCTAATGCTGTATTGCATGTAATAAGAGTCCCTGTCCCATTTCAAGAAATAAAGATATTTAAGTTATTAAGTATTCAACAAAATAAAAATAATTTTAGTGATTGAAGTATCTGTCCATGGTTGGATTTGCATTGAAATGAAAGGAATTTAACAGATGGTTACTTTAAACTCTTGAACAGCAGTGTATGGACAATGAGAATTGACTGATCTTAGAACCTTTTTTGCCAAGTATTGCTTGAGATAGTATTTTAACACTTCCGATCAGCAGAAAGTTAAGTGCCAATTTATGATGTGCACTGTGACTTAGAACATCACTGAGATGCCATTGCTTCAAGGTAGTGATGACTTGGGCCATTAGCTCTGTGTAGCACGTTAGTATGGCAAGGTTTCTTCATGAAGTTGAAAATTTCAGTCCTTGTCTTGAAGGCTAAGGGTGGTATGAGACTTTCCTGGTGACTATTTCTACTCAGGTAGTCAGAGATGGTCTCTTACTAATGGATTTTCTAAGATGTTTCTTGGGGTGGGGTAGGGAAGCCGAGTATGGTGGTGCTCGGAGGCAGAGGCAAGAAGGATTGTCCATTAGTAGTGTGAGTAAGTGTGAGGCCAGCCTGGAATACACAGTGAGACCTCATCTCAAAAGAAAACATTAGGAGAGACAGGGGCTCTATATTTTATAGTCCTGGCTGTCCTTGAACACAGATGCCTGTCTTCCAAGTGCTGAGATTAAAGGTATATGCCACCACACCCAGCACAAAGCTCAAATTAGTAATGTACAAGCTTTCAGTTAAAAACAAAACAAAACAAACTTTACTTCTTAAGTTTGTGGATACTTAAAATGGTCTTCTCCCTGCAGGGCTCCTGTGCTGGTTGCACTAGCATTGATTGAATGTGGAATGAAGTACGAAGATGCTGTTCAGTTTATAAGACAGTGAGTATAAAGTTATTTGAACAGAAACCCCCAGTGGGGCTATGTATGAGGTTATGGCCAAGAGTCGTTTGGAATATGCAAGGAATGCTTGGTTTGGGCTTAAAATACTGTTTGAAAATAGAGAAAAATATAAAGGCAAGTCACAAAGACTACTAGGAGTTTGTAAAATTATTCTGATTTAGATGTCAAATTTGGGCATGATAGTATATAGTTGGATGTCTAGGAACCTTGATTGATCAGTGCTGCTTTCAGGGGATTTCATAATAGTACCCAGTGCAATTTAATATGAGCAGCAGCCAAAAGGAGGAACAGATTAATCACTTGGTTTTTTTTTTTTTTTTTTTTTTTTTTAATTTTCTGTGCATTGGTGCTTTGTCTGTCTTTATGTGGAACTGGAGTTACAGATAGTGTGAGCTGCCATGTGGGTGCTGGGAATTGGACCTAGGTCCTCTGAAAGAGTAGCCAATGCTCTTAACTACTTGGCACTCTTGAATGACCTGCTCTCATACAAAATTATAGTGATAGTAACCTGACATCTCTGACCCTGGAAATGGGGAAAGCCTGGCAGGAGACATGGAATGTATGGTCTCAGCTCCAGGTCGATGTCTGCTATCCCAGCCTGTCCGGAACCTAAGGCTTTGTCTTTGTGTGTTCTAGTTTTAGTTTTTAAGAGAGTACTAAATACTTGTTTCTCATTCTTATCTGAAAAATCTTATTCATATCATTGGAAAGGGTGTAGTCAAGTGTTTTTGATCAACTCTGCTCATCTCCAAGTAAACTACAGTAACATGTCTTTAACCAAACTTGGGTGGCAGAGATGGGCGATTCTTTTTGAGTTTGAGTTTGAGTCAGCCTGGTCTACAGAGAATGTTCCAGGACAGATAGGGCAACCCCAAGAAACTGTCTCACCAAAACCAAAAAAAACCAAGTTCATATTCCAGCTTTTTAAATATGCAGGCTTTCATCTGGTAAGAGCTAGCTAGAAGGCATTGTGCCATAAATTATATTTTCAGTAAGCTGTGCTGCTCTTTGCTACATGATAGTGTACTGTTCTTGTATTTTCAGGAAAAGAAGGGGAGCGTTTAATTCCAAACAGCTGCTTTACTTGGAGAAATACCGACCTAAGATGCGATTACGCTTCAGAGATACCAATGGGCATTGCTGTGTTCAGTAGAAGTAGAGGAAGGCTGACTGAATCGTGGCATTAGAGGGAACTCTTGGTACCTGGAAATGTGAATCTGGAATCTTATCTGTGTCATCAAAGTAGTGATGGATTCAGTACTCCTCAACTCCTAATGATTGAGAAGAAAGCAAACGATAAATCCCTCTATAACACGAATAAAATGTTTAAGAAAAGAGAAAAGAAAGGAAAAAGGATTAATTTAGTGAAAGATGATTTTTGCTCCTAGTTTTGGGGTTTTGATTTCTGCCAGGATTGAATTATTTCAAAATCTGTGTTTTTTAAACTTTTTTCAAAATAGATGTCTGAGGAAAACCAGCAGAATATTAACTAGTGGGAGCCAGTTGTTGGGGAGCTCACACTTCCATTATGCTTGGCACATAGCCTCCTTGTGGTGGGATTTGGGGAGGTAGATTTTCCCTGTCTTCTCTCTTTCTTCCTGCCCCCCCCTTCTCCTGACATATGTAGATGACTTAGAAAGAAGCCCTTGTTACTGTAGATGTGCCTGTGTCTGGCAGCCTTAAGCCCACCTGGGCACTTTCAGGAGAAACAACAACAAAAAACACCAAGGAAAAAAAAAGCAGTGTGCATGTTATACCATCTAGGTGGTTTGTAGTCTATCGATGGTGGGTGCTCACCTTAGTTTTTTTTCCTCATGGCCCTGACCTGCTACTAGGTATGAAAGGTAGACAGGAGCCTTTTGTTTTGATAAATGGTGAGGAAATGACATCTTAAAGAGGAGTCTGTCTCCAGGAACTTAGCTGAGAGTAGAATCCTTTTTCCTAACAGTGGAAGGAGTGGACATCTCAGAAACTTCATCAAAGAGATGACTTGAGGACATCGATAGTGGTCCAGGAGAGTTAGCTGTTTCTACAATAGTAGAGCTGTGAGCTGTGATTTGCTGTCTAACAATGGCATGGGAAAACAATACCTTAAAATTTTAGGATTGATTTCAGAAATAGAGGAGAGGAGCAGTACAACATTGACAGTATTCTGGTCTTGAGAAATGTCTGTGGTGGTGGTTTTCCAAATTACTCTGTATGTACAGTTAGTGTAACCACCTATTACTTTGTTATTACTAGATTCTTCTGAGATTAAGAAGGAAAAAAAATCACTGTCAAAACACTCTGGTGAGTGTGCATCCACAGGCTGTAACAGGCAATGGCAAGCAATAAAGTGAGTAGCAAAGGGACTGTATGGATAGCATTTTTGGGGGCTCTGTTAAATGTGCTGATATAGAAAAGCTGTTTTTCCTTATTTGCAGAAGACAGTTGATCAGGCTGCAAAAATGACAAAGCAAGTGGAAAGGCCTCTCCAGGGACCCTGGCATCCTCTTCACCTGAATGTCCCCTACTTGACAGTGCCCTGCTATCCAAGCTTTAAGTGCAGGCCTAGAATCATCTTGTCCCTGTGGAAATTTACTGTGCAGACCCATAAGCTTCCTTCTCATTTTGTTAGTATCAACTAGATCAATAGGACCGAGGCATCTCATTGATGATGGTACCTCAGATGCTGGCAGCTTTGTGAGTTAGATGCCTCTTTACTGTTGCTGGAATTGTTCTGCTTTTAATTAAATTCAACTCTGTGGAGTCCTTCCTGCCTCATCCCAGAAAAGGAAAAAATAATGCTTTTTTTTTTTTTTTGACACATTTTCTAGAATTTTAAAGTAAAAAATGATGATATAGTCCAAAATTCTCTTATTTCAGAACATGACAATAGATGGCTTCAACATATAAGAGATCAGAATATCTTACCCTCTTAAGTTTAGATTGACTGTTGCTCCAGGGATTTTGATTAATACCAGCAAAACTTTTTCCACTTGACATGGTGAGAATTGTGGTGTGTGTGCATTTGTGCATGAGCACACGTGCTCCTGTGAGAGTACGTGCATGCAGGCGTCCCTCAGTATCAGTTCCTGCCTGAGACAGAATTACATTCCTGGTTCTATGTGAGGAGAGGGGGGTATAAAACAGCATAAAACAGCCCTCATTTTGTTTTAAATAAGACTAATGTTAATTGTTCTCAGAACTGGACTTTTTTTCCCCTTCAAAATTAAATTTTTTTTTTCTTTTGGATTTAATGAAGCATTGCTATGAGAAGCCAGTTTGGCATGGTGAGAGATGTCTGACTTTTGGAAGGTGTGCAGCCTGATTTAAAAACCAAACCCTGAACCCTTTTAAAGAACAATAAAACATATTTTACATGGACTTTGTGCATTTTTCCACCTCCAAACTGAGTTTGTTTGCTCTCCGTTCTCTGATGTTCTCAAGTCCTAATTTGTAATGTGCTTCCAGGAGATGAGGTGAGAAGTGTTCAGTTAGGATGTGCCTGACCATAGTTCGGATACAACAAATACATTTTCTGGTTCAACTTTTGGACATGACAGAGTAGGAATTCAGCATCTCATTCTTAGCAATTTGTTTATATCATAGGTTTAGATAAGGCACTACAATTTTTCTTTAAACTCATAGTGGAGAATTAGCTACTTTATGTATCATAGAATTTCTCTTTAATCACGGATAAGCTAGATAATGTGCAAAGGTACAAAGAATTAAAAGAGAATCCCACTTTAAAGGACCTAAGTCTTAAGGAAACAATTACAGTAGGTAGAAGCTGGATAAGTTCTATAATCTAAGCACTTTGGCCAGGGGGATGGAGTATTGGGATATTCAAGGTTACCCTGGGCTACATGGCAAGGCCTTGCCTTGGTAAACAAAGGTGTAGTAGATGGCTTTTTGCTATGCTACCTACAAGCTTTTGGTCCCACAGCTTATTGTTAACCATGTCCTCCACATTAGCCCCCTTAGATTCTGTGGCTTTTTGTGATAATTACTCTTAGATCTACAGAAAATTGCTATGCCTTGTCTTTTCATTCTGGCTGGAATGTTTTTATGGTTAAGCCAAGTACTCTACCTTCTCTGAAATTTTGCGGCTAACCATGCAGACGAATGCAGTCTTGCTGCCTCATGCATTGTCTCACAGACCTGTCATATCTGTCTCATTTATTTTTTCTCCTTGGAGGGTCTTAATATCTTTAATGCCTTTTCCATCCTTGTTTTAGTTCTGAATTTTTGGTTTTTAAACGTAGAAACAAAGGGCCAGGAGAACAGCTCAGCAGGTAAAAGGCTGAGTTCATACCTGGGGCCATGTAAAGAGCTGGTTATTTGTAATCTCAGCATTCCTTTGGAGAGATAAAAAGCAGAGGCAGACTTATCTGGAAACTCCCAGGTTAGCTAGCTTGAAGACTCCTATGGAGTGACAGTGTTGGGTAGTTGCTTTGAACCAACTACTGAACACTGTTCTCTTACCTCTCTGTGCCTTGGCTAGTGTGCCAGCCAACATTTGCACCAAAGCTCTAAAAGAAACTTAACAGCTTTCTGACACCTCATCTCTGGTGGGCACCTGTGGTACTACTGTGTTGAATTGTTACTAACAGCGTATTGACCCCTGTTTAAAGGGTTCCATTCTGTAAACACTACTTCTAGGATTTAAAAAATGTGCATATGTGTGACTGCTTGAGTATATGTATTCAGGGGTCCATGGAAACCAAAAGAGACAATTGGATCCCCTGGAACTGGTGCTTCAGGACCTGGGTCCTCTGCAGAACCAGCTAAAGCACTTAACCACACCAAGCCTTTCTCCAGCCCATCACTACATTTAAGTTTAAGGCAAACATCTTCTTCTATTTGATTTTATCCTTTATTTGAATAAAGGATTCAAATTTAAGTTTCTATGATGCCCCTTTCGTTTTCTTTTGAGATCATTCTCATCAACCTATAAATATGCTATTTCTTGCATATAAAAAGTCAGAGCTGGACTTGGTGCCTCATACCTTTAATCCCAGCATTCTGGGTCAGAGGCAGGCAGATCTCTAGTTCAAGATGACCCTGGTGAGTTCCAGGATGTAGAGAGACCCTGTCATTTAAAATACCAGGAGGTGGTGGCTCATTTATTCTGGAGGCAGAGGCAGGTGGATCTCTGAGTTGTAAGTGCCAGGGCAGCCATGGCTGTACAAAGAAATCCTTACTTAAAAAACAAACAAACAAAGGGAATTTTTTTTTTTTTTTTTTTTTTTTTGAGTAGCAAGATGTCTCAGCAAGTTACAGGCAAGTGCCTCCAAGCCTGACGACTTTGATCCTTGGAGCCATGTTTGGCAGGTGTGTGCAGATGTACACATGTAAAAGGATAGAAACCTGTCTGATTCCACATCTATGTCCTCTGATCTCTCACCTCCACCCCTCCCTCCACTCCTTGTATTGGGAAATGAATTTTAAGACCATAGCATGCTGGGCACTCTACAGTAAAACCAAATCTATTTTCTTTGAGCCTATTTTAGCAAAGATTTTATGCGCATAATGTGTGCATGAGAGAGAAGGTTTTATGTTTTTAAATTGTTTTTGAGATGATCTCTTTAGTGTAAACTGGTCTATAACTTGTTAGACCACGCTGGTCTCATCTTAAGGTTTTATCATCCTGCCCCTCCCCTTTTTTTAAACTTTTATCTATTTGCCTTGGTGTTTGTCTGGAACAGGGAACTGGAACTACAGACAGTTGTGAGTTGTCATGTGGGTGCTGGGAATTGAACCCCGATCCTCTGGAAGAACAATCAGTGCTCTTAGCCGCTGAGCCATCTCTTTAGCCCCCTAACCCTAACCCCTTTTAAGTGCTAGGAGTCAGGCATTTCTCTGAGTAACATCTGTGGCTGTCAGGCTGCCCTAGAACTCCCAAAGATCTGCCCGCATCTGCCTTTGAGTAATGGGGTTAATGGTGTGTACCACCACTGCCTGGTGAGATTGCCCCCATTAAAGATTGCCAGATTACCCTAACCCTAACTGTTGTACTTAGTTCAGTGGTGGGTTCTCCAAGCTGTGAGCATGTCTACATGGTGAAATTGATGACTCCATTGTGACTTAATGATCTCTCAAAAGTTGTACACATAAGTAACTGGGCCATGTGAATGTGAACCCAGTGGTGTGGCAACTTGGTGTATGTGATTAAGGGTGTTGGAATACATGTTTTCTAGATGACTTGTTGGATCAGGGCAATTTAATGTTGCTGGCTTTGAAGATGAATGAAGGTGCCACATTGCTGGCAATACCTAGGACCCAAAGAAAGCAAGGAAAGATTCCCTCACCTTCAAGAAGAAGGAGATGCAACACTCAGACTGAACTATAGTGAGAGAACTTCTACTCTTTTGTAAAAAGATTTCACTGTAGCTCAGATTGGCCTGGAATGCCCACCTGGTGATAGTGCTGGGTTATAGGTGTGCCATCATACTTCACTTTAAAACTTAATTTTTTGTCTTCATCAAGATGGAAGTCTCCCTGTGTTCACTGTGTTCAGCTCTGGCTCTCCTGGAGTTCACTTCATAGACAAGGCCAATGCCTCTTGCCTTTCAAGTGCTGGAATTAAAGGTCCCAGGAATTGGAAGTTGGCTTGTCAGGGCTTGATTACGAGCATCTCACCAACTCTTAACAATTTTTTTATTGGTCATGTAACCAAGGTCTGCCTAGAACTTCCAATGGCCCTGTCTCTGCCTCCGCACCAGCTTTAATTTCTGTATAACTGAGGGGCTCATCATGGTGTCACACACCCCTAATTTCAGCTAGCTTGGTCTAACCTGGGTTATATAGTGAGCCCCTGTCTCAAACAAAACACAGAGTCATGATTGAAGGATAAACACAGTTGAGTGCTGTGACTGAACCAGACTTGTTACATGTTTACCCACTGTCCTAGGCACTGAGGACCCAGGAGAACATGGCAAACTGGTAAGTTCTGGAGAAAACAGGAAACGCAGAGAGCACAGAAATAATGACTCCAAAGTTAGATGAGATGGAGCCCACTGCATGCCTGACTGAGATCTATGACTATGGTACTGGCATTTTTCAAGTGGTTGTTACAAAACGTCCGCCTGGTGTGTGCAGATTCTATGAGTGTAGTAAGGGAGGCAAGTGAATTTGTACTGATGAGTGACAGTGGGAAGGTAGTTTGTGATGGATATGGCAGGCATCTCAGTAAATAGACAGTTTACCTTTTGAGGGGTAGGCTTAACCTTGTGGTTTATTCAAAGGATTCATGTCTGGTTACCATCCATATCTTTTTTTCTTTGTCTTTTTTTTTTTTTTTTTTTTTTTGAGACAGAGTCTTTATAAAAGGCCCAGGCTGGCCTTGAACTGGCTGTGAATAGTGAAGAATGACCTTGAATTCCTGATCTTACTGCCTCCACCTCCTGAATGATAAGTCTGTACCTGTAGTTTTGTTTTGGAGATAAGATTATGCCTACTTTGGCCTGAAATTCCCAATCAGCCTGCCTCAGCCTCCAAAGAGCTGGGACCACAAGGTCAGAACTACATCCAGCACATACAACTCAGCTGAGTAGGAGTCTTTTAATTGCAGATTGCTGCTTTTTGTAGAGCAGAGCCCCTGAAGGTCAGCAGTCTCAGCAGTTACAAGGTCAGGTCTTTGTGCAGAAGGTTATATAACAACCTTGAGTTAGAGGCTATATTTGTAAGGTGAGACTGATTTGTACTGAGAATGAACTGGAGAGGGTGCTGAGAAGCCCTGATGGCTAATGGTGGTCTACAGTGGCCCAAAACAGAAGTTTCAGGCCTTAACTAAGGGGCCAAGAGAGGCCTAGGGTAGAAAAATTCACTTCCCTACCATTGTGCAGATCTGTGTGAAATGTAAGCAGTATATTCTCAGTTAACAGTCCAAGGAGTTTACTGGTGACTGTGGAAAGTAAACCTCCCTCATTCCTACCTGTCTCTCCACTCTACAGGTCACAGACTGAAAGCAATTAAAATACTTCAGGCTTGCAGCTCTGCCATCTGCCCTGCAAGAGACCAACGGCAGGTGTATGTGGCACACTATGGCACTGGTGGCACTGGTAAGGGAGTCAGAAAGATGGAAAACAAGGGGCTAACACTACCAGTATCTATCTACTTCTACTCTTCTCAGGGCTTTACATGTCTGATTGGATTTAGTCTTCATAGGCTTCCCCACCAGACCTGTTTATAAATGAGAGACTATAAAGTAAAATAGTGAGCAGGCTTTAGTAGGCTCAGTATCCTAATCCTGGAATTGACTCTAAAATTGGCCCTTTGCTGCCCAGCTGGACTGCTTTGTAGACTGGGAAGAGATCTGTTGAGGATTTCTTAGGCATAGGATATTGCAAAGGAGCCCTTGGTAATTGAGCTGCATCTTTATATTAGGTGTTGGGGGAAGGAGAGGGTTGGCATGCTTGTGTGTATTCCTGTGTAGAGCAATTCTGACTTGTCAGTGGCTTCAACTTGTGCAAACTGTGTGTAATGGGCCTTGCCAGTAACAAACCAGGACATTTGAGCCGAGTGGTTTATAGTTTATAATTGGCTTCTTATTACTGTTGGCTGCCTTTCCTGCACATAGAGTATTACTCCAGGATTGGTATTTGATTTAAGAAATTTTCAAATTGATTTTATCTTCAGTGCATTAATGCATGGCCTCAATTCCTGCAGAGGCATCAGATAAAACCAGCCTGGGTATGTTTTAGGAATCATAACTGGATCTGAGCTGCCAGTGGCCCGGTTTTCAGTCAACAGAGATAAATCACTTTTCTAAAAAAATTTTTTTTTTTCTACCTAAGTCAGTCGACTTATTTCTTAGGACATTTCAAGTTTGGGCCCTATAAAACTGGAAAATATTTTCCAGTAATGCTAAAACACATAAATGGGAATTTGTTTTAACATGAGTTGATCTATTTACTCTCTCCCTTCTGGAACCCAGCACATAAATATTCAAGGAATAATGTGGAAATCAGCCTAATTGTTAAGGGTTCCCAATTGTGATGCCTTTCAAAATCAGAAATTGTGGAATATGACCCCAGTAACAAAAATACCATTAATGCAGTTGAGTACATGGAAATTGGAGGGCATTCTTTTTGCAATTTCATGAGGATTAGCGTAGGTAAATGTTTTTAGTTGTTTTTTTCTCCCATTTCTAGAAGTGCAGAATAGATTGCAGCTGTGTGGAAATACCTATTAATCATCTTCTAATGCTTTTATGTAAATGCTTATATTTGACTTTCATTTAGAGTTGCTACTAGCACCTGGAACTCTAAGATTGATAACAGGTAAAAATTTAATGAATACATAAATTAAATATTTGAGTCATGTTTAGGCTAATTTATAGCCTCTTGGTTCCTTACTCCATGTTCTCTTGACATCTAAAGGTGGTTTTTTAAACTTTATTTATTTATTTATTTATTTATTTATTTATTTATTTGCCTTGGTGTTTGCCTGGAACTGGAACCACAGACAATTGTTAGCTGCCATGTGGGTGCTGGGAATTGAACCTTGGTCCTCTGGAAGAGAGACGGTGCTCTCAACCGCTGAGCCATCTCTCCAGCCCTCTCCTGACATCTAAAACTTACAGGATAAGACAGGAAGTAGACAAGAAAAGAAAGCTTTGAGCTTGTCATATTTTTTATTGTAAAGATTTATTTATTTTTATGTAAATGCAAGTTTTGTCTGTGGTATGTCTGTGCACCACATGCATACCTACTGTTTGAGAAGCCAGAAGAGGACATCCACCAGCATGGGAGTTACAGGTGCCTATGAGCTGCCAAGTGGGTGCTGGGGACCAAGCCCTAGAGCTCTGCAAGAGAGCAGGTGCTCTTGGCCTTTGAGCCATCCCTCCCTCCTACTCCCTCCCCCACCCCTTCCCCCCCACCCCAAATCCCTTTTTTTGGGAGACAGGATTTCACTGTGTTGCCCTGGCTGGCCTAGAACTTAACAAGATTAGATGAGGCTGGACTTGGACCTATTACAAAAATTACCTGTCTCTGCCTCCATTCTTTGCACATAATTTGGCTATGTCAAACACATTTGTAGCAAGATGACTTGCTGATTGTTTCGTGTTCTAAGAACATAGGTCTTTTTCATATTACTTATATTGGTGTTGGGGTGTTTTTGTTTTGTTTTTGTTTTGAGTCAAGGTCTTGGCTTTGTGTGCCTGGCTGCCCTCAAATTCACTGTGTAGACCAGCCATGCTAGCCTTTAACCTGTCCTCTGAACACTAAGCTTTAGTCTGTCCTCCTGCCTTGCCTCCCAAGGGTCCACATACTGGTATGTGCTACCACATGGGAGTTTTAAAAATATAAAGGAAAACATTATTATTTATGTGTGTGTCTGTGTATGTATGAATAATGTCTTAGGGGGACAGAGATGGGTGTTGAAGCCCTGGAGCTAGGGTTAGGACAGATGTGAGCCAGCTCATGTGCAAAGAGCTGAAACCAGGTCCTCTACAAGACCAGGGAGTGTTCTTCACAGCTGAGCCATCTCTCCATGCCATATCTAGCTTTTTTTAATGTCTTCTAAATGATTTTTCCCCCATTTTATAAATCTTAGGTTTTTGGGTTGTTTGGTTCGGCTTGGTTTATCTCTCTCTCTCTCTCTCTCTCTCTCTTTTTCTGGCAAGGTCTCAGATGTCTAAAACTTACTCTGTAGCCCAGACTGATCTTAAACTCACAGCCATCCTTCTTCCTCCGCCTCCCTGATGCTAGGTTATAGGCATGAGATACTGTACTCAGCTCAAAATATTTTTCTTCCTTCTTTCCTTCCTTCCTTTTTTTCTTCTTTTATTCCTTTATTTTTTGAGACAGGGTTTTTCTGTATAGTCCTGGCTGTTCTGGAACTCATTCTTTTTTTTTTTTTTTTAAACTTTATTTATTTGCCTTGGTGTTTGCCTGGAACTGGAACTACAGACAGTTGTTAGCTGCCATGTGGGTGCTGGGAATCGAACCTGGGTCCTCTGGAAAAGCAGATGGTGCTCTTAACCGCTGAGCCATCTCTCTAGCCCCTGGAACTCATTCTTTAGACAAGGCTGGACTTGAACTCACAGATATCTGCCTCTCTGTACTTCCTGAGTGCAGGGATTAAAGGCATGTACCTGCCACCACCAGTGCTCAAAGCTGTTTTCAGGATGAAAATTAAAATGGGTTTATTATAAAAAATTTGAATATTGTATTAAGAACTCTGTACTAGCTGGGTGTTGTGGCTCAAGCTTTTAGAGCTCTTGACACGCAGAAGCAGGCAGATCTCTCTGAGTTCAAGAGCCAGCCTGGTCTAAACCAACTAGCAAATTCTAAAGCAACCAGGACTGCACAGTAAGACTGTCTCAAAAACAAACACACAAACAAATAAAACTGTCCTGCCACCCAGTGGCCACTGTTACTAACTTGAAAGAGTCTTTTATTCCTCATGTCTAATTGTAATTATGTGTCTTGTTTTTCTAGTTACAGTAGTGCGTATGACATTATCTCAAGGTTACTGTGTACTCTGCACTGTGCTTAGTTTTCAGGTCAGTATCTTATGAGCAGGCAGTGACAGTTTCTATTTTATTCAATTAGGACATGAAGAAAGCTTGGGCTGAGTGGTGATTTGCCTGCGCTCACATGTCCAGAAAGTGGCAGAGTCATAAATCTCACCTGTTTACTCAGAAACATTGAGCAGAGCATGGTGGAACAAGTCTGCAGTTTCATCACTCAGGAAGCTGAGGCAGGAGGATTATGAGTTTCAGGCCAGCCTGGGTTACATAGTGAAACCTTGCCTCACACAAAAAAAGAAAACAAAACAAATATTGACTGTGTCACTTGATGTACCCACTTTCCTTCCATTAAGAGAGAACTTGATGAATTAAAACCAGATTGTCCCTTGAACACACTTCTTTTCTTTATAACCTAGAAAATGGAGTCTACTCATTCTGCCATGACTGTGGACTAGAGGGCATCGGGAACTTATGGGTCAGTTCACAGTGTCTATGTTTAGACATTTTGTTTCCATCTTGAATAAACCTGTTTTGAGACAGTGCCCTTCAAGCTGTCATTCCCTCCCCACTGTCTCTAGCCTCTGCTTCTCTCCCTATCACTCAGTGCATAGAGTTCTTTGGTCCTGAAATACCATTGTTCCATGATCTCCTGCATTTAGTCATCTGTATAACTCTCTGGCTACAGCCCATCCTCTCCCCACTTCCCCCCTCAGCTGTAGCAGCATGCCTACTCTTTGGCTAGTTTTCTGTTCACTTCTCAAGTCACTGTTACCTAACTTCTGTACTTCCATGATAGACTGTGCTAAAAAGGAAAGGCCCCTTTTCCTCCACTGATCGCCAGCATCCAGAGTTCCCTGGAGCTCATTTTAGACTGTTTTTCTCTGCCTCCGTGATTGCATCCAAACCCCCGCAGCACCTAGTGCTGATGGCTCCACTCCTATAATTGTGACCTATAACCCTCTAATGTTTCAGACTCAGTCCTCTAGCAGCCTGTTCAGCAATCCACTGCCTCATCCATTTGAAAAGCATTGAAAAGCATTGCAAGAATATAGCCATGCTTCTCACTGAATCATCTGACCAGACACTGAACAGTCATCCTCACCTCCTCTGCTTCATTGTCCTCACTTTCTGCTCTGGTACCAAACCCAGATTGACAGACATATCCATTCATGTTTCTGTTGAACTTTTCAGAATATCTGTGATAACATTTGCACAATGTATTGAGTAGAAGCATTAGAGCTTGAAGTCAAACCTGCACATACAATTTTTGTCTCTGTCCTTTAACCAGCTTTGGAAGCTTGGGGAACTTGCTCAACCACTCTGTTTCAGTTTTCCTAAGTATAAAGTAGACATTATAGAATCTCTCTAATAGGCAATGCCAAGGAATATTGAGTGGGTCAACAACAACCTGCTGCAGAGGGGGACTCACAGAGGAGCTGTTAGTGTTTGTTGCACTGATATTTATGCATCATCCATAAGCAGCGATGTATTGGTTTCCGAAGGCTGCTGTAGCAAGGTGCCATAAACTAGGTGGTATAAGAGGACAAATTTATCTCTTACAGTTCTGGAGGCTAGAAGCCAGAAATCAAGCAGTCAGCGGGACTGGGCTCCCACTAAAACCTCCAGTGGATCTCCCAACCCCTCCCTAGCTTCTGATTGTTTATTGAAACTCTTGGCTACTTTATGTAATTCCAATGTCAGCCTTTGTCATAACAAATGTTCTTCCTGTGTACTTCTGTCTTCACATGCCTTTTGGAAAAAGACAACAGCAACATTGGCTTAGCTTCTGCCTTCCTGGGGTGTGACTTCTGTAATTTCATCTGTAGCAACCTTGTTTCTAGAAAGGTCATATTCAGGGGCACTGAAGCTTAGGACAGCAACATGGGAGTTCTGAGAGGTCACAACCTCCTATACTTGAACTGTTTTTCCCTTCCAGAGTTCCTACGTTGAAATTCCAGGGCCCCCTCCGGGTCACAGTAACAGGTGGGGCCTTTGGGATTAATGTCTTTACGAAGGAGTCCCCCGACACTGTGAGGACACAGGCTGTGGTACTGCAAACAGGTAAAGGGCATGGTCTGACATCACACCTGCCTAGTTTGACATTGTACCTTCCAGTGCCTTGATCATGGACTTTTGCAGTCTCTAAAACTGTGCAATGAATTTCTGTGGTCTTTCAGCAACCTAGGTGATGGTATTTTACTATGGCTCAAATGGCCTGAGAGACAGTCTAACCCAGATAATACAGGGATCATGTGTGACTTTGACCTTATGCCAGTGTTCCATTATTGTAAATAATACTGCAATATCTTTATATTTAAGTTTTTTAAATTTAAGATTATTTAATCATTTAACAACAAAAGACAATTCAATCTGAAAATGGGAAAAATGCTTAAGTAGACATTTATTTAGTGTGCCCTGGCTGGCCTGAAACTCACTATGTAAATTAGGTTGGTCTTGAACCCATAAAGATCCATCTGTTTCTGTCCCTTGAGTACAAGGATTAAAGGTATGGATCATCACCTGCCTTGAATTAATGTTTCTCCAAAGAAGCTATATAAAAGCACACAGAAGGCTACGAGATGCCGTTAGGGAGATGCAAATCAGAACACAGTGAGGTATCACTTTCAGTGGTAAAGGGCTTACTTAGCACCCATGAGGTCCTAGGTTCTAACACAGCACTGCAAATGAGTAAAGAATTGTGTCTTTTCACGGTGAGATGACTACCTCATCGCCACAATGATGGTTATAACCAAAATCATTAGTACTCACAGGAGTATAGAGGTGAAGATTGGAATGTTTCTCAGGGGAGGTAGGATGGTGCTGCTTGGGAGACATTTTGAGAGTTTTATTTTTGATTTTTAGACAGTCTGTTATATAGTTCTGGCTGTCCTGGAACTCACTCTTTTGATCAGGCTGGTGTTGAATTCACAGAGACTCACTTGCCTCTGCCTCCATAGTCCTCCAGTTAAAAATGTGTGCCACCATGCCCAGTGAGAGTTTCTTAAATTATACATAGAATTTTCCTAGCAATTCTCTTCCTACATTTACTCAAATGTTTCAACAAAAACTTGTTCATGAATGTCATAGTAGCACCCGGCACTGTAACCCCAAACCATAAGTGATCACCCCTTCAGTGAACAGTAAGCAGTGTAGTACATCCATACAATGAAATAAAGTATTAGAAAGGAAATACAATCTACAAGAGCATGGATGAACCTTGAAAACATTGTGTTAGTGAAAGAAATAAGACACAAGATCACAGTGTATGGTTCCGTACAGACTAGCTGTTACAGGCAGAAAACAAATTGTATGATAGCCAGGGAGAGGAGGAGATAGGAAATAAGCATAGTTTTCACTTATTTGTTTGTTTGTTGTGGTGGTCTAATGTTTTGGAGTAGGTTGGTAGATGTGTAACATCATGAGTGTGCTAAGCTTCATGAAAGTATGCATTTAAATGCTGAGTTTTATGTCTTAGGAAATTTACCACAATAAAAAAGTAAAGCAGTTGGAGGTGTGGGTAAGCTAGCCCCTAAGTTGTGAGCATGGAAGAGCTGTTCCCAATCCTCATCTGTCTTGTGGCAGCATGGACAAGGGAGACATATCCCCCATCAATGCTGAGGCAGGTGGGAGAGCTGCTCTGCCCCTCCTCAGCTGCAGCACTGGAGTGAGTGGTCCCTACACCTTTCCTGGACATCACTGTAAAGCTGGCCTTGAAGGCGTAGGTGTGGGAGCACTGAGCCTGAGGATGTCCAAAGAACTGGCCCTTCCCCCTTTTCATAGCTGCAAGGGTGAATGAACTAGCCAGGGCAATGCTGAAGAGTTCACCCTGCTAGTGAACATGGGAGAGCTGGCAGGCCCAGAACCAGATTATGTGTTGGCCCACCAACAGCCACCTCATCTGTGATGTGCTGGAGCATGGGAGCTAGGGGGTGAGGAGTGTCAGTCCTGTGGACCCAGGGCTACAGGATCTTTATGACATAGAGCGGCAGCAGTATATCTAAGAAAGAGTCTCAGTGAGGACCCAGTGTCAATAGTATAGCAGAGACCAGTATAGCAAACTAGAACAATGATTCTTTGCAATGAACACCTGCATATAGAAAAATGTATGGATAAAGGCGTTTACTGCATGAATCACAATGTCACATTACAGACTCTATGATTTTCTGGGCTGGAGAGATGGCTCAGAGGTTAAGAACACTGACTGGTTACTCTCCTTGAGGTCCTGAGTTCAATTCCCAGCAACCACATGGTGGCTCACAACCATCTATAATGAAATCTGGTGCCCTCTTCTGGCATACAAGCATACATACAGGCAGAACACTGTATACATAATCAAAAAGTAAACCTTAAATTTTTTTATCTTCCTTTGTCTTTCCTACCTTTCTCTTAAATTTTGTTTTATTGTGGGGGTTACTAGGAAGCATGCACGTGAGAGACAGAAAAAATAAAAAGAAAGTTAAAAAAATTAAGGGCACTAAAAGGAAAGAGCTGATAGATGCTAGAATACAAATGAGCCTTGGAAATGTGCTAAGTTAAGAGAAGCCAGATTCCAGTTAATATGAAATATCCAGGATAGAAATCAGAGATAGAGCAGGTGTTTGTGGAAGCTGCAGGCAGTAGAAATGAGGAAGGACTGTTACAGAATATAGGATTTTCTTTAGGCTGATGGAACATTCTGGAAATAGATAGTAGTTATGGTTATGCAACATGGTGGATACTCTAAGCACTGCTGGATTGCATGCTTTAAATGGTTAAAATGATACCAGGCAGAGGTAACATTACTCCCAGAACTGAGGAAGCAGAGGCAAGCAGATCCCTGTGAGTTTGAGGACAGCTTGGTTTACAGAGTGAGTTCCATGATGGTGAAGGCTGAACCAAGAAACCGTGTCTCAAACACACACACACACACACACACACACACACACACACAGAGAGAGAGAGAGAGAGAGAGAGACAGAGAGAGAGAGAGAGAGAGAGAGAGAGAGAGAGAGAGAGAGAGAGAACAGTGCTTTATCTTGTATAGGTGACAGCAAAGCATGTGGACACGTTTAGAGTGCGTTGCTGAATTCATGTTGAGAAGAGATCACCCTTTCCCCTTGCCTATCTGCCTCCCCAGAGCACAAGTGCCACCATACCAGACCTTTACGTAGGTTCTGGTGATCTAATGTGGGTCCTCTTGCTTGTGTGGCAAGCATTTCACCCATTGAGCTACCCTCGCCATTGTTTTTTGAGACAGGATCTTAATATGTAGCCTAGGTTGCCTTAAACTTGGACCCTCCAATCTCAGCCTTGAAAGTGCTGGGATTATAAAGGTCCTCCACCAAGCCCAGCAGTAGTACAGCCAGTGCTCTTAGCTCCTGAGCTATCCTGCCATGGATGTTTATAGATATGCAAACATACAGGATCCCCTTTGTTGTGAATGCTTCCTGGCCAGACTTAGCCCCAAGGTTCAAACCTACTCTCATCCCCACTTAGCCTCTATTATTTTTACGCTGATTGACCTAGGGCCCAAGCATATAACTTGCTAGCTCCTTCATCTGAACTCAACCCATCTTGTTCAGCCACGTGGCTTGGTACCTTTTCTCAGAGCAGCATTTCAGCTTCTTTCCTCTGTGTCTGCTGCTGTCTCCTGTCTGTGGCAGCTCTGTCTGGCGGCACTCTGGCATCTGTCTGGTGTCTGTCTCTGCTCTGAGATGTTTGAGTTTTCTTAGCCTGGTAGCCCTGCCCACACTTCCTGTTACTCTTTGGCCAATCAGCTTTTATTAAACCCATAGGGTTAGGGCTAGAGTTAGGGTTAGGGTTGGGGCTAGGACAAATATTTACATTACCGGCATAATCCCACTACATTTTTCCTTTTTCTCTTTTTAAAGTAAGAACCCCAAATCTAATATCTTTTTTACCCCGTTATCTATAACAAATTATACCCAATACTGTAAACAAACACAACATCCATAATCTAATTTTTGGGAATGTGGGCATAGTTCTCTAGGCTACTTCCTGCTGAAAGGGGGCATTGGAAATCCCATGGGGATCCAAAGAAAATTTAAGATTATGGATAAATCTTTAGTGGAGTAGTCTTTTCAGCTGGGTAATCTCAGCTAGTATCTGTTAAGCTGTTTTGGATGCAGAGTTCAGAGGAAACTTCAACAGAGGTGCTCTGACATGCTGGATGATCGAGGCCATTTATTTTCCATGGAGAATTTTCAGGGGGTCTTCCTCGATCAAACTTTATTTTCTTTAACTGGAAATAAACCCACAGCTTCTCATTTTCTGTAGAAATAAAGAAGAAAAACTCTTCTCCAGAGTAGCATATCTTTGGATTTAATGTCAACTCATTTACCTAATATATAGGTTGGATTAATACAACAGCACTTATATTCAAATGGCTTTTAGTAGCTTTTATTACTTCCTTTATAGTCAAAAAACTTAAAGACAAGATAATAACATACAGTATACAGACACTCTTTGTAATTTCCATTTTTACATGGCTTATTACTATTCCTTTTTACTCTTTCTTTTTTTAAGGATTTTCTCTATCCTTTTTCCTTTTTATTTTCTCATTCAAGCCTTTGTATATTTTAAATATGCCCTAAACCAGTTACAGGTTTTGTTTTTTTTTTTAAATCTGTCTCTACTGTATATCTCTTATCTTTTCTGTTTCTGACCACCATATAATTTGCTAACTCTTTCATCTGAACTCAACCCATCTTGTTCAGCCATGCAGCTCGGTACCTTATCTCAGAGCAGCATTTTCTCTGCATCTCCTGGCAGCTCCGGTGACTTTGGCGTCTGTGTCTGGTCTGAGATGTTCCTGAGTTTTCTTAGCCTTGTAGCCCACCCACATTTCCTGTTTGCTCTTGGCTAATCAGCTTTTTATTAAATCCATAGGTGGGACAAATATTTACAACATTACCAGCATAATCCCACTACATTTCCCCTTTTTCTCTTTTTAAAATAAGAACCTCAACTCTAATATCCTTTTTATCCTTCATGTGCACATCTTTATGCAGACACATTTCTTTTTCTCTTGCCTAAGAACCTAGGAGGTGGACCATGAGTTACTCTCACGTTTTTTTTTTTTTTAAACTTTATTTATTTATTATTTATTTATTTATTTGCCTTGGTGTTTGCCTGGAACTGGAACTACAGACAGTTGTTAGCTGCCATGTGGGTGCTGGGAATTGAACCCGGGTCCTCTGGAAGAGCAGACAGTGCTCTTAACCGCTGAGCCATCTCTCCAACCCCCTACTCTCACGTTTTAATACATGATAGATACCTGTCATTTGCTTAAGCCAGTCCCCAGCCAAACTGGGACTCAGTTCCCACTGCCCTAACTTCCCCAAGCTGCTTGTTGGTTCTGCAGATGGAGCTGGTGCAGTTATCTTTCCAAGCATGTAGCTTTGGAGGAGTGGTGTTGACTCACATAAGCACACTGACCTCTTGCTTTCCAAAGTGGAAAATCATGACATTTTTGCGAATGTGTGCTCTTGCTGCTTGAGGTCTTGCATACTAATGCTAAAGGCCTCATCTGCCTTAACTGTCAGATTAAAATATGCCTGTGGCTGGACAAGGTCAGGGACTGACTTGAGGAAGAAAAGCTTTAGATCAGTAGTTCTTAACCTGTGGGTTGAGACCTCTTGGGGTCGAACACACTTTCACCCTACATATCCTGTATGATTATGATTAATAGAAGTAGCAAAATTACATTATGAAGTAGCAAGGAAAATAATTTATGGTTGGGGTCACCACGATGTGAGGAACTGTATTAAAAAATCAGTGTTAGGAAGGTTTGAGAACCGCTGCTTTAGATGAAGAGCATGAGGAACAGAGAGCTATGGGGACAGTCTGCAGGTGTGTGCGGGGACGGGGCAGGGAGGGGTGAGCATGGAGCAGCTCCAGCACAAGACATGAGCAGCAGATGACTCAGAATTCAAATGCAAGGCTAGATGTATAATACCGGAATACTGAAAGGAATGTCCTCTAAGTCATTTCTCCAGTCACCCAATGTCCCCAGAGGTCACTACAGTTCCTCACTACAGTTTTTTGCATATTCTTTCAGAGTTTTGCATATAAAAAGATTTGCATATATATATATAAACCCTGTGTGGCTTTAATCCTAGCACCTGGGAGTCAGAAGCAGGCTGATCTCTGTGAGGTAGAAGACAGCCTGGTCTACAGAGCAAATTCCAGGGCAGCCAGGGCTACTCAGAGAAACCCTGTCTGGAAAAACCAAACCAAACAAACAAAAACCCACAGCGTGTGTGTGTGTGTGTGTGTGTGTGTGTGTGTGTGTGTGTGTGTGTGTGTGTGTGTGTGTGTGTGTGTGTTCTGAAGTAGACTTTTTTCTTTTCTTTCTTTTGTGATTATCTCACTATATTGCCCTGGTTGGCCTGGAACTTGTTATATAGACCAGGCTGGCTTTTAACTCACAGCATGGGTTTTTAGAATTAGCAGACTAAACATGTTGCTTGATACTGGTGTTTTTACTATGTATCATTTGTTTATATTTTGTGTGCTTGTATGTGGCATGTATGCCACTGTGTGGTGCTTGGGTCGAATTGTGGGAGGCCATTCTCTCCTACCTTGTTATACTGGAAATTGAATTCAGGTCCCCGAGCTTGCTTGGTAGCCATCTCTTCAGCCTCTACTTTATATATTTTATAGTTTAGTCCACAGTACAAGGGCAGAGTCTCTTGTGTTCTGTATTTCCATGTGCTATTCTGTTATACTAATCCAGCAGAGGCAGCATTTGAACACTGGTATTGGTAGAGGCAGAGCCTCCAAGGTTAACTTAGTTTACAGTAAATAATGGCAAGGCAGCAGGGAGATACATGACAAGCTGACCTGTAATATACTGTCAACAACAGTAAGTGGAAGGACAGGTTATATTTCTGGGGCCTGATTCTCCAGCTGTGATTCTTTGACCGTAGGGAAGTAAGGATGGTCAGGCAGCTGCCCCTCTCCTCCCTGCCCAGAAAGTCCTGCTCACTGGAGCCTGAGGTGGTGGGAGATTGTGATTCTAAGACACCTGATTCTTTGACAGTTTTAAAAAGCTTTTCAAGAAAACAAACAACAACAAAACCCAGCTTTCTCTTAGGGAAAAGCCAAGTGGATCATTAATTCAGATAGGAAAATGATTTTATTTTCATGTTTTCATATCGGAGAGCTTTAACTTTTCATGACCAAGTGAATGCCTGTTCCAGGCTGCATCGAAGGGCGGGGAGCCCCACCTCCCCTGGCCAGTTCTTTTCCTTTCAGCCTTTTTTCTGTCTCTGGGAGTCCTGCCAATTGTCACCTTTGAAGACCAGATCCTTCCTCTAGGCTGCAGGGAGAGCCACCCTAATGGAGAAAGTGGACCTTGTCCCCTGTCAGAGACAATGTGGTGGGCTAGAGAGGGCATTTGGGAATCCTGTGCCAGCCTGCCTCTATCTTAGACTTGAAAGCCTTTTTATAAACTAGGTTTATTCTTGTTTATGGTTAAATCTGTTTCTCAGGGGTTGGGCTCTGCTCCACCCGTAACCTTAACTACAAATGGTTCTGCTCTGCCTCTTCCAGGAAACGGAAACTGTCATCCTCTCGGGGTTGTTAGGATCAGCTTGGTTTGCTTATGTCCTCTCCTGTAATGGGAGCCTGCCAACCCCCCATTTGGAAGCCCTATTCCTGAGCTAAAAACTCTTTATCTTCTCCATGCTCAATGCCGATCTCTTGAACTCTGCCCTTAGGGAGAGATAGCCTGTGCACACAAATTTTTATAAGCTTACTTTAATTAATTTGGCCAGCCATGATTTGAGTCAGTGGTCTTTCCTCTCTGTGGGATTAACAGTTAACTCCCCTGGCTGTCTGTGCCAGACCAGGACTTTTATATGCAGTATATCATTTAACCTACAAGGACCCATTTTACAGAGAGGAAAACTAAGTCTGAGGTGCTTGGCAGTTTGCCTCAGGTGGAGGATAAGTCATCTTGCTAAGAGATGAGGCCAAGTTCTTGAATGCAGGTCTAAGGCCATTACTCTTTTGTTTTTATCTATCTATCTAGATATCTATCCATCCATCTACTCATTCATTCTTTCATTTATTTATTTATTTGTTTGTTTATTTATTTACTTATTTATCTGAGACAGGGTTTCTTTATGTAGCCCTGGCTGTCCTGGAATGGCCTTGAACTCAGAAATCCAACTGCCTCTGCCTTCCAAGTGCTGGGATTAAAGGTGTACGCCACCACCACCTGACTAAAGCCACCTCTCTTAACATTTTATGTGCATTGGTGTCAGATCCTCTGGAACTGGAGTTACAGACAATTGTGAGCTGCCATGTGGGTGATGGGAATTGAACCGGGGTCCTCTGGAAGAGCAGTCAGTTCTCTTAACTACTAAGCCATCTCTCCAGCCCCCACGCTTAACATTTTATTTAAAGTGCAAAGCACTTAGTTCCTGGAAATTTTGGGTGGAAATCCCTCAACCACTCTCTGGGTCTTGGGCTTCCTTGATACTCTGAAACTAACCCTTTGCCTTTCCTGGACACCTTGAAAGTGATATAGAAACACATCTGGGGGCCATCTCTGCACACAGTGGGTACCCTCAACTCCCAGAATGAATACAGGCAGTGGGCTTGTGGTTAAAAAGGCAGCAAAGGTTAATTCTTCCAAGTGTCATCAGCCCATTTGTTTCTAGTAGGTTCTTTTTAGTTTTAATAAGTTTTTAAAAAGAAAATGCTGCACGAAGATTAGAAAATTCTCCTTAAGTTTAAATTGTATTTAGTGTGTGTGTAAAGTTGAACATGTGCATGTACATGATGTGTGTGTGGTTTTCTCTTTTCATGGTTACCTGTTTTGGGCTTAGGTCATGAGGCAAGTACTTCACACCACCCCCAGCCTCTTTTATTTAACAGCTGAGCTATTCCTCTAGCACCCCCCACACACACCTTAGAATTAAGTATCTGGGCTAGGGATGTCACACTAGCTCCAGGAATAGAGTGTACTTAGCATTCACAAAGGATATATCACTGTTCCATGTGTAAGTGGAATGAAGCCTAGTTAGCAGTCGGCCATCTTATTCTGTGGCAGGCCCAGCTTTGTCCCAGCTTCTACCAGGCTGGAGTGAAGAGAATTTGGATTAGTCAGCTCACCTGAGATGACTGTGACAGGAAGGAGAAGGGTGGGTCTCTGAGGCTTGGAGTGTCTTGCTCCCACACCTGTAACTTGGTCTCTCCTATCTACCTGGCATGCAGCTTGACCCTTGGAGCCTGAGAAGCTGGTCTGTAAAGTAGAGACTGTGGTGCTCACTCTCTTGGATGGCTGTTTCCAGGATTTATATAAAGCAATGAATTCAAGGTCCTTGGCCTCATTCCTGGTGCTCAGCAGCTGCTTGTATTACTTACTTTCTGGTTGTGTGACCAAAGGCTTAACAAAGGCACCTTGAGGCAGGAAAGATGTATCCTGGTTCAGGGTTTGAGAGGGTACAGTTTATCACAGCAGGGAAGATGGAACAAAGGGGCTGTGAAGGTGGGGGTGGGGTGAGGGGTGGAGGGTGTGGAGTGGGTGTGTGGGTGGGTGGGTGGGTGGGTGGGTGGGTGGGGTGGAGGGGCTTTCTCCCTCCACAGGAAGCAGAAAGCTCTAGCCGGAAGCAATACCAGGCCACAGTGCTCAAGGCTCTTGACCAGCTCTGACCAGCTTTGACTAGCTAGGCCCTTGTATCTAAGATTCCACAACCTTCATGAACAGCACCACCAGCTGGAGATCAAGTGTCCAAACATGGGAACCTGTGGGGGACTCATTCTACATGTTGAACATTAGTGGGACATTAGTGCCTGGCAGTTGGAGAGGCCGCCCGTGGGCGAGTGTGATGAGTGTGTTAGTTACTTTTATGCCTCGGTGACAGGACTGCCACAAACAAGGGTGGCAAGGCTCACTGGGGTTCCCAGTTTGAGGGCTTTTCATCCATCATGGTGGGAGACACAGCTAGGGAACTCAGTTCATGGCTCAGTGGGAGCCTGTGGTAGAGACTGTACACACTGCGTTAGACCAGAAAACGGTTCAATCTTCAAAGGCTTGCCCCTGGTAGCTTACTGTGGTTAGACTCCCTCTTCCCAAAGGTTCCATATCCTCCCAAAATAGCTCCACCAGATGGAGGGTAAGTGCACAAAAATGAGTCTGTGGGGGGCATTTTAGACTCACACTATGACAGTGGCCTTTAATTAAAGCTGGATGAAACATTAGTGTTCATAGCAACACTATTTACAAGAGCCAGAGAGTTGGAAAAAATCCCAGTGTCCACTCATCAGTGAATTAGGATGCAAATTCTCTCTCTCTCTCTCTCTCTCTCTCTCTCTCTCTCTCTCTCTAAAAAGGAAGGAAAGGGCCATGGAGATGGCTCTGTAGGTAAAGTACTCTTGTCAAGTCTGACAACCTGAGTTTCATCCTGGGAACCAACATGGTGGAGAAGAGAGGTGATTTCTGCAGCTTCTCCTCTGAATTCTGCACACACCTGGTGGCACCTCATCACCCCGAATGCATGCATGCATGCACATGCACAAATTAATTTTTTAAAAAAGGAAGACAATTCTTTTTGTAACTTGGATGAGCTTTGAAGACATTACACTCCCCTAAGGGAATCAAACTACCTTGAAAAGGCAAATGAAATGGCCATGAGATGCCTCAGTCATTGAGAATACATGTTGTTTTTGCAAAAGACTCGGGTTCAATTCCTAGCACCCACAGTGGCTCACAGCCATCTGTCACCCCAGTTTCAGGGAGATCCAACAGGTACACATTTAGACAAGCAAAACAGTCATATGCATAAAGTAAAAATAAGTCATAGAATATTTTTTTTTTAAAAGAAAAGGCAAATGCCACTTTAAAAAGGCACCTAGAGCAGCTGGTTCCCCCAAAACATCAGAATGGTGCTTGCCAGGAGCTGAGGAAGAGAGGGGGTGTGGATTCTGTCTACTAAATATAGAGTTTGAGAAAAGGAAAAGGTTTCAGAGATGGAGGGTGGTGATGCCCACACGATGCCCTAAACAGAGGGGAACCGCCCACTTAGAAACCACTAAAACGGCAGATTTTTTTGTTGTTTTTGTTTTTTTGAGACAGAGTTTTTCTGTGCAGCCCTGACTGTCCTGGAACTCACTCTGTAGACCAGGCTGGCCTCAGACTCACAGAGATCCTCCTGCCTCTGCCTCCCAAGTGCTGAAGTTAAAGGAGTGCACCACCGCCACCAGCAAAGTGGCATATTTTATATCACGTGTTTTTCATCCTTATAATAAAGCCAGATGAAACTTCATTTGCTCCAGAAAAGACATCGCCTCACTTCTTGCTTATGTTGCTGGGTGAATCAGGAGCTCCTTTTCGTCCTGGTCCATGAGGTTTTATCTTTTTCGATATTACTTCTTTTTATTACATGGTCATTATTTTTTAAAAAATTAAAATGCAGTTAGGCATAAGTTAGGCATAAAAAAATAGCCATGTGCCCATCCTGCAGCAGTAAGTACTGCTAATGCTCAGCACATCTCATTGCGAGCACTTTCTTAACACTTTGCATATCATTACACACTCGTCTATAGACATTTATACCATCTTGCATTCAGGCGTAAAATCAGGCCGTAGTATAAAAGAGTGATATGTAACCTACTTTCCCTACTAAATAATAAATATGTGAGCAGCTTCTACATCAAGTACAAGCCTGCAGCATCATTTTTAACAGCTGCCCAGCTTCCCACTGAGCATGTGGGTGTACATTCTTATTTAACCAAGTCTCTATCCATAGAGCCCAAAAGTTCCAGGGCTTGTTGTTATACATGGTAATAATGGCATTGTTATTGTTAGCTATGTGCCAGATACTATGTTCTTTCCCTAACCCCTCTTTTTATTTAGTAGAGGCTGGCCTCAAATTCAATAAAGATTGCCTGAAGATCAGAGGACAGAGCCAGCCACAGATTAGTTATAGAGGTCAGGCAGTAGTGACACCCACCTTTAATCTTAGCACTTGGGAGGCAGAGACAGAGATCTGTCTGGATCTCTGTGGGCTCAAGACTATCCTGGACTACATGAGATTAATCCAGTCCAAAAGAGAAACAGAACCAGGCAGTGGTGACACACACCTTTAATCTGGGAAGAGAAAAGGCAGAGATGCAGTCACCAGCCAGATACAGAGGAAGCAAAATGAGAATGCTGGACTCAGAAAAGGTACCAAGCCATGGAGCTAAACGTAGATAAGAATTATGGGTTTATTTAAACATAAGAACTAGTTAGTAACAAGCTTGAGCTACTGGCTGATCATTTATAAGTAATATTAAGTCTCTGAGTCATTTGGGAAGTGGCTGCTGGATATTTAGGAGTTGTTGGTAGGACAGAAAATTCCGGCTACTTGAGGTTTATTGGGCCAAGCACTCTTGGGTGACTTTCTAACCCTGACCCCCCACCCCCAGAGGTAAGAGGAGAAGAAACCACATAGCAGGTCTAGAGTCAAAGGGAGAGGGTTTCAAGATGTTTAGTCAGGGGGTTTGTCTGCTGTCCTCACAACCCAAGAGAAGCACACTGGGGCCTCAGCTTGCCTTGGCAGCAGAGACCTCAAAGGTGAGGCATCCAACCTTTTGAGCATCCCTATCAAAGAAGGTTCTCAGATTTAGCCAGCCCATTGCCTCTGTGAGTGGGTGCCTGCTGGAGAAGGAGCTGCTAACACAGGCCCTGGAAACTAACAGAAGCCGGCTCCTAGAGACTTTGGTTAACATTACCATGCAGGGCTCAGAGGAGGGCAGGAAAGCCCCCTGGGGTACCTGGCAATGTGTCACAGACTGTGTCCAAAAATGTCAGATGCAGCCACATGTCCTCAACAAGGCAATTAAGAGAGCCAAGTTAATAGCACAAAGCAGAGAAAGGAGATTTCAATTCGGGAACACCCAGAAGAGGGTGAGAAGATCCAGTGACTCCCCATCCTCAACCCCAAGTCTATCTTCAGTGTCCTGATCTGAGGGTAGGGCTTAAACAGAAGAGCAAGAGATATGCATAATTAAACAGTTGGGCAAGGTGCGACACCCCCCCCCTCAGCTCCCAGTCCCCCTGGGCGCCAGCAGGTTCTTCTCCCAACAGGAAACTCCTAGAGAAACTAATTTCTTGGGGCCCATTCTCTCAATCAATAATAGCCAAAAAGGGGAACACAAGTGGCTCTTTAGGATGTATACATTTGTGCCAGGGACGCTGGTTATCAGAATGTCACAAGGCCACCCTCACTGACTCACCAGTGGGAAAAAGGAATGTCATATTCATACACCTGACCGTGAGTCCCTAACAAGACAGAGGTATCTTGTAGCTTCAGGTCCTGAGAAACTGAGATCAGACTTATGTGAGGAATGCTGGTGAAATTATGAACAGTGCCCGACTTTCCTTGGTACCACACAGGAGCTAAATCTTCCTACACCTAGCCCCAAATATGGCTGGAAGCCACATTTTAAATATCCATGTAGAAGTTTGCATATATTTGAACTCTTATCTTCTAATTTACATTCTCTTGCCTGCTTCTTCTGAGATTTGGCTTTTTATCTTGTTCTTATTTCCTGACTTGAAAGTCATCGTCTTTGGTTCTGTTCTTCCGGTACCCTGCTAATTCAGCTTGCTACCTGACTTATGAAATCTTAAAATTAATCAATGTCTCATTTTCGTCCCTAGAATGAAAAACTGCCTTAAATACTGTAGCTTCATTAGCCAGCCTCCAGCCATCCGCTGGCATGCCTGTGTTTTTTAAACTTTGCTCATTTTTTTAACCCTCAGAAGACATTGTTATAATTTTATATGTAGTCAACCACTAACATGAATTATTTAGAAAAATCTTTGTTTCCAAATAATGGGGATTTTTTTTGCAGCTACCATTTCTTTATTAATTTATGATATAAACGCACTGTGGTCTGAAGACATCCTGTGTAATTTTAGTACTTTGAAATTTGTTTGAACTGAAGTTCCCAGGACACATTGGTTTTTTTGGGTTTTTATGAGTGCTGGAAGGGACCGTGGATTCTGTGGGATGCACTGTAGGTGCTTCTTGGGTCAGGCCTGGGAATCTTTCTTCTGTGACTGCTTTTGTTTGATGGTCCCAGCAATTACTGGAGCCTTGGGCTGCAGTCCCCTGTTGTGATTATGCTTTGTCTGCTTCCCTTTGTCATTCTGTTTTGATTATACCTTCTGGAAAGCATGTTATTAGGTTTTTAAGATTGCTGCATCTTTCTGGAAAGTCGAACATTTTAACATTATAGAGTGACTTCACATTACAAATATGTATATGTATATATATACACATATGTGTGTTGTGTGTGTGTGTGTATATATATATATATATTCTTAAAAGTCTATTTTCTTTCGTAACTAATCTAGCAATGTGGGAGCTAACCTAGTCTAACCATAACAAATGCTAAAATTCTTTACCATTTGAATGTTTCTCCCCACGAGAACCCATGTCAGGTGATGAAAGTGAAACCAAAATTTAAAAGATGTTTTATATTTATTTGTTAAATTATGTATGAGGAGGGGGCTCATGCCATGGTTGGCATGTAGAGGTTTGAGGACAAGGTGATCTCCTTCCACATGTGGGTCCAATGGTTCAACAATTTAATTGTCACTCCTGATAGCACCCACCCTCAGCAGGTGAGACATCTGGCCACTCCCCGACCCTGCTCCTCTACCCCCACCCCTCTGCCCCACTATTCCTGCCCTCTGCTACCCCCCTCACCCCCACCTTGGACTCCAGAAAGGGGAGCTGAAGTGGGTCCTCCACCTGTGGTAGGTAATTGCTCTGCACTAAGCTGTCTGTCACCCTTTGCAAGGTGCTTGTCCTCATGAGGGCACTACCCTCCTAAGTGGGTGGAGGGCGACAGTAGTTTCTGTTGTCTCTCATTCTCTTCTCCCTCTCTTAATCGCCTTTCCTTTCTACCCTCTTCCATGTTATAGCTCAACAAAAAAGCTCTTGCCAGATGCTAGCACTCTGACCTTGGGCTGCCCATCATAATTATAGCACTGTTCTTTGCAGATTGACTGTCCAGTTGTAGTATCACAGATGAGACTCAGAGCCAAATATTGGGGGAAGGCTGAAATATCAGAGAGAAGAAGCACCAGTCATTTTTCACCCAGCTGCCTTGCACCTTCTTCAGGCTCACTCCTGGTTGCCAGTTGCTTCTCTCAGTAGCTTCTGTTCTCTCTGGGTTTCTACAGCCCATCCAGGTTAGGATTAACAGCGTGGTGGCGTGTAGCCCTGAACTCACAAAAACAGTTCTGTTTCTGGAGTTGTGAGATCAAGGATGGAGGTCACCACTCCCGGCTTTCCCTGTGCTGGGATTAAAGGTGTGTGTGTCTGACTCAGCTGTTTATCTTTGTATTCAAGGTTTAACAATTTCCTGAGCTGTCTGCCTAGATTGACTGGGTGCTCTCTCCCCACTATTCAGGTTTTATTAAATATGTAATATACATCCACATGCAGTCTCAGGTATTCTGTTACAGTAGTGCACAACTGAGACGCTGTTTCTATAAAACGCCTTTTTGCCTTTCCTCTATGTTTCTTTTCCTCCTTTTCTCTCCTTCCTCCCTTCCTTCCTCCCTCCCTCCCTTCCTTCCTCCCTTCCTTCCTCCCTCCCTTCCTCCCTCCCT
>PVIH01003923.1:0-150105 GCA_004025045.1 Sigmodon hispidus
TTTGTGTGTCTCCTGTCACCTCTCTGGTCAGGGTTCGAATCCGCCCCTCAGAGACCCCTGCAGTTGGTTTGCTCAGTTCACTCAGTTCGGGGTCACAGTGGGGATCCTTGCAGCTACCCTCAGCAGCAGCAGGAGCTGTGGGTGTGGCCAGGTGTAGAGTTCAGCTGCCCCCTGCTCCAGAGTGTGCTGGGATGCCGCAGAGGGCACCGGTCCGGCGCCTGACTTGTGATTCTTAGCTCTTTCTAGAAGTACTGCTGGCTCTTCTATATCTCTGACTTATGGACAGAACACTGTATGTATGAAATTTGAGTCACTTGTGTAAGCTAGTCTGTCCACACCTAGAACTTGAGTAGCTACCTGTACCAGACCTTGTCTTTTATGGAGAATCCTGGATAACACAGATAATTTTTCTCTAAGCTTAAATGCAACATTTTCTTCTATAATTTGAAATATATAGTAGATTGCCCACAGTAGATCACCCTGAAATTTTCAGGCATTTACTAGACACCATATATATACCTAAGGTGCTATATCCTAAAAACAACATATTGAGAGGTTTTCCTGCATTGCCCCACCCATAAAAATCTTTACAGATGTTAATCATTATGTGAGCACATTATAACCAATTTGAGATCCAAAGAACATCTCCAATCAGCTCTGTGTATGCTATTCTGAGAGTTATTTGTGCCCTACAAGCAATAAAGTTTTATGTATGTCCAGATGGTAAATGAAATTCCTAGTTGAGAATATTCATTAACAGTATATTTTTTAAATACATTAAACATCTACCAGGCAGTAAAACCTATGCAAAGCTTTCTCAAGATAAGGATGAGCAAAGCAAATCTGTCTTTGAATGAAGACACTGGAAGGGGAAGCAAGCCCCCCCCCTTTTTTCTTTAAGATGTGGCTCATGCCATTAAAATAAACCCAGGGAATTATGGAAAAACAAATAAAGACCCTTTTGATTAAACAGTTATATAAGTTACCTACTATAAAATTAAATAATATGTATTTTTCTTTTTTTCCCAAGTTTTAAAGAATTATTTAATGTATTGACAGAACCAACACAGGCAGAGAATAAATAATAGTGCTTTGCGAAGAGTAGTGATCTGCTGGGTGCATAAAGAAAGAACCTTGTGGATGTGATTGCAGGAACACTTCCTTTAGATGTGCAAAGATGCTGATGGCCATGACAAAAGTGGCCCAACCCTCCCAGATAGCCTCTCCATTTGGTTGTCAACTACAAGGAAATAGAACTAGAAATGGTGAGCACAGAAATGGGAGACTGGAGAAAACTGAACAGGTCAGACAAGCATATGTTCACATAACACATGCTTCATATAGAGATTGCACTGAATACTGCTACTCTTTGGCAGCAGGCTAAGCCATCTCCAATGCTGGTACTCAAGAAATCCTCATTGGGACAGTGCAGGGTGAGGGACACAGGCCTCTGGGCAAAATCAAAGTTACCATAGCTATAGCATTAATTGATATCCCTAAACAACAACAAAAAGGATTTTTTATGTAAAGATGTTAATTGCTAATTCTAAGACTACAAGCCAGAATCATCTCATGTCTCATCTCCCAAGGCTGGGCACAATCATTTTCTCACTTTTTCAACACAGCAGTGAAACAAGACAAACCTTTGATCATTCTTTCAGTAGAATTATGGGATATAGAAAAAGTTAGGTACTAGATATTACAATTTGTACTTAGCAATCATAACTAGATTTTAAGGTGTCTTGGGGACCACTACACCTATGAAGGCTGCACTCATGTCTTATGTTAAGTCCATCCATGATAACAGATCCTGCCCAAGGTTGTTTCAAACATGCCTAAACTGCAGAAAAACTATAAAGTCAGTCCAGGAAGCCACAGCTGGCTAACTGGTCAAGGATTCTCAGGACTGGATGTTGGTTGAATTGAAGATTCGGAAAGTGGCATCAGATCTGGAAGCCTTTGAAAGTTCTCGTGCTCAGGATGCTGCCATTGAGCTCCATGTTCTCCTTGTTGACCCTGAGCCGGGCTGCTCTAAGTGTTTCCTTTCCAGAACACATAGAAGTGACTACTGACTTGCTGCCAGAAGGAGGTAGTCGGGATACAGGTGAACGGTACATTGTCCCACCAAAGACAGGCCGAATGCTGCTATTGGGTGTAACACTGGACATGGTGGTAGTGTTCATCTTGCATACTTTGCCAGGCTTGTTGGGAGTCACTCCTGGTCTCTTGCTAGGTGTCCGGGGAGTAGTGCCATACAGCATCTCTGTCTCTGTCTGTTTCTTGTTCTTTAGTTGTCTTTCCTGTCTGACTCTTTCTTTCTCCAACCGATGCAGTTCCCATTGTTCTGTAACGTACTCCATGAATTTCTGCCCATTCACCACAAATGCCGTTGATTGTTCTTGCTCCCACTTCTCAATGCGGGCTTTCAACTCCTCTTCCAGCTTAGGGAGTGTTTTCTGGAGCTTTGCTCGTTCCTTTTCTTCTTTTAGAAGATCTCCCCCTCGGTTTGTAAACCGACTTGGATCTGAAGCTTTTCTCTCAAACTCTAGGAAGAGTTTCCAGTTCTCTTCCCATTTCTGAACACCTTCGAATAGTTCCTAATGAACTTCACAATAGTTTCTTAACCATATAATCTCAGTGTCATGAAGATGAAGCAGGTTTTCTGTGTTGTCCTCAGACATAGTAAGGGGCAAAAGCCTGTCTCTGCTCCTGGCTGTAAAAACACTGGTCCCAGAACTGAGTCAGCTCCACTTGAATTGTCTCAATCACTTGCTTTATGTTTTGCATTTTCAGTTCTTCTAACCAATCCAATTCTAAATGCAGTGCATTCCTGACTTTGGCTTTCGACCCTGTCACAATCACAGCTACAGGTTCTCTCTCTTTTTCAGGTATCTGTAATCTATCGCAGAGCTCTTGGATTTGAGTACGGAGTCCTTCGAACTCTGCTTCATTTTTTTTTTTTTTTTTTTTTTTTTGATTTCTTCACTTCCAGCTGCTGTAGCAACTTCTGTAGTGTTGCAATATTCTCCAATGATAAACAAAAGGCACTTTCATCTTCACACACCACATCTTTTTCCAAGCTTGTGTCTGGAGTGTGCTCCAGTTCTTCCATACACAGTATGATTTGTCTCTTAATGCTGACAAATTGCTCATGCCTAGATTCCTTTGTTTCTTTCAAAGTTGCCACACGCTGTCGGAACAGGTTCAGTTCTTCTAAGGTGGGGACAGAGGTGATATCCACAGCATAAGGAGGCATACAAAGAATCTCACAGAGTTCTTGATCTTCTTCTTGAAGTACCTTAAGTTCCTGCTTTCTCTCCTTTTTCTGTTTTCTCATCAGTTCTACTTGAGCGCACAAATCTTTTTCTAGTTTCGAGACAGTTGTCTCCTTTTCTTCCTGAAATGGTTTCACTTGTAACTCACTGCACAGGGCACCCAGTTCCTTCTCACAGATGGATATGCTTTTAAGAAGCCTTTCTCTCAGGCTCTCCTCTTCAGCAATCATCCTATCCAAAAGGTCCTTGATATGTTTCTTTACAACCTCAGTTCTTTGTAATCGCTGTTCCTCTGGAATCCCAATTAATTCCCATATTTCCCGAAGGTGAATTAGAGCTTTCTGGAGGCATACGATGGACTTCTCTGCTAGCACTTCACTTTTCCTCACGGCGGACGCTCCAAAACAGCCAAGAGTAGAGACCCTCCACCTCCCTCACATGGGATGAAGGACAGTAACCTCCCAAGACCTTCCTCCTCCTCAGCCGAGTCTTGTCTTCCGTATTTTTCAATGTACATGTTAATAATTACTCTTTCACTCCCAATTTCAACACAATTAGGACAATAAACAATGTGACTAAACTACCTCAAACACTGGAGTGAGGCTGGTGGGGTGAGAAAGAATCTTAAGGATGAAAGATTGTCTTAAATTGCACCACCTGTGGGGTTACAAATCCATTAACACAGTAGACTCTTAGGATGCAGTGTTGGTCAGAGACTCTTCTGACAAGAAATAATGGATTTTTTCAGCAGTGAGATCATAAAGTTCTTTGCAGGGAGATTTGGGCACAAAATAAAATCTTGCATGTAATGAAAGCCTTTGAAAGCAAAGCTTCAAAGACTCAATCTACATTTTAGAAAAAGCACTGTGGCAAGTGTGGATTTTAGACAGAGATATCCATTCTGAGATTACAATAATTTAATTGGGAAATATGCCTTTCGTCTATCAAAGTTAGAAGAGAAATAGAGATGGGTGTGTGAGAAAATACAAGAAACTTGGAAAATACAGTCAACAAGAGTTGGACTCCACATGGACAAATAAGTGATATTAATTAAATGGTGATGATTGCCTTCCAGGTTTCATCAGGACAAGCAGGTAGACATTGACTGTAGCGGCCAACACCAAAACAGCAGTATATTTACTATATTGGTGGGAAAGCATTATGGAAAATATGATGGATGACTATGGTGTGTACTTTGAAGTATCATTCAGGAACAGTGCTTGGAAGGATAGACCTTGGGAGAAATTTAAATTTCTCTGAATAATAATAAAAAAAAATGTACCTACTTTCTGCAGCAGCTTGACATTGATACCAAAGAAAAATTGATATCACATGAGTTAGAATATAAATCCTGTTCTGAAAGTAACTCAGAAACTTAGCTGGAAAAAATAAGCAGATTGCTCCAGAATTTCTTTCCTGAAAAATCAGGTTGCAGCAAAATATAGTTCACTAAATGAATAATTCTGAAGAATAAATTATATAGACTATAAGACTATACTTTATTAACAATGAACTGTTTGAAAACATTAAAAATCAGCATTGCTGCTATATTATCATGGGTTCTCAGGAAGTAGAAATGGTAATATGGATAGACACACATAGTAGTAGACTATAGGGAACACATACTTAGATGTGCAATGATGTAAGCAGAAGATTCATGATAGTCTGATTCCATATAAACTTAGAGACTTCTCCCTCACTTTTGAGAACACTACTGGAATTTTTACTAGCCTACTGTTTTTGATAGTATGACCATTTTAACAATATCAACTTTGTTAATTCATAAACCTAAGAAGCATTAGCAATTTTGAGTAGCTTCTGAAATTTCTTCCATATTACAGTTTTTATTATAGAAAGTTTTAGTATCTTAAGTTCATGATTTTGATAAATATGGGATTTATTCTCTAATTTCGTTTTCAGCAAGTAAGTTCATTGTAAAGAGAAAAGCTATTGATCTTTATATAATGACTTTTATATACTTCTCCTATGCTAAAATTTTTCATCAGATCTAAAAATCTCCTTAGAATTCTCTGGTGCCCTAAGTAGAGGATCATAACATCTGCCTACAGTGATAGATTTATTTCTTCTCTTCCTATTTGTTTCCGTTCATTTATTTTCCTTGTTTTACTGGTTAAAGTATGATTTTAAGCCCTATATTAAATAGGATTGATGATGGTGGATGTCCTTATGCTTTTACAGATTTGAGATTAACTACTTTCACTTCTTCTTTGTTCAGTATTATGTTTCTTGTATGTTGTGTGTGTGTATATTTTCATTTATTATGTATGTATATTTTCATGTGTATAATATGTTGAGATTTAATCCTTTATTTTCTTGCATTAATTTTTAATAATTTTTATTTTTCTTCACCAGTTGAGATGATTTTGTGATATTTTTGTTTTTGATTTTCTTCATATTCTTCCTTCATTGACAGATATGCACCAAAAAAGCAATTTTGGAGGTATCACAATATCTGACTTGAAGCTACATTAAAGTGTTACAAACTAAAGAAATAGAAATAAGTTGCAGAATTAGAGCTCATGAATATATCTATCTGATTCTTGACAGAGATGTCGAAAGCATATACTAGCAAAATAAAATCTTTTTATTATGCAGTCCTATGGAAACTTGGCATTCACATACATAACTGAAACTGTATCTTGATGTCTCAACCTGTACAAAAATTAACTTAAACTGAATCAAAGACCTGAATATTTAAAATTACTCTAGGAGCTTAGAGGAAATTCTTCAAGATGCAGTCACAGGCAATGACTATACATAAAACTAAATAGTTCTGCATATAGCATCAAGACCTATACAAATAAGATTGTATGAAATAAGAAAGTTTCTGTACAACCAAGGAACTATAACACAGCATGAAAATGTAGTCTATTGATAGGGACCAATTATATGTCAGCAATTTATTTACTATAGGAGAAATTCACAACACAAAGCATACTCAAAAACATAAACAACAAAAGTCACATTATTAAATGATCAAAAGAAGTGAATAAAGAATTTTCAAATGAGAAAGTATGAGTGGTCAATAAGTGTGTTTTAAAATTTAGCAGTGTTAGCCACCAGGTTGATGCAAATCAAAATGACATTGTCACTCCAGTCAGATGGGCTACTAAGGAAGAAAACAATACATATTGTAAGGATGCAGGAGGAAAAAAAACTCTGTATACTAATGGTGGGAATGAAAACTAGTCTAGCCGTTGTGAAATTCAATATGGAAGTTCCTCCAAAAATTCAATATAGAGCTTCCATATGACCTAAATATGCCGGCTTGGGGTTATGTATTCAAAACAATCAAGTCAGTTTACTATGGAGATACCTGGAAACCTATATGTATTCATTTATTGTTGGTTTATTTGTTTAGTTATGGAATCACGTTTCTCTCAAAAAATAACTGAATAATGAAAATATCACAAGTGTGCATGCATCTACGCACACATGTGAGTGAGCACATGCACACACACTCATACACAGAGATACACTACACATCACACACATATGCACACACACAAACACACGCGATTTCTTACAGTCATAAAAGTGCATGAAACAATATAATTTACAGTGAAATCTATGCAAGTGAAAAATACTAATCTTGGTGAGTAAGCCAGTTTCAGAAATCATGAGGTTGGAATGTGAGACGTCCTCTATGGACTCATATGTTTGAATACTTATTTTCCTGCTGGTAGAAATTTTTGGAAAACTGTAGCACCATCACAAGATTTAGAATGTTTCGGAGGCAGTCGGTTACCAGGGCCAAGCCTTGTGGTTTTACGGCCCAACCCCATTTTCTGCTCACTCCCTTATTGCTGACTGGAGATGCAATGGGACCAACCACCTTCTACTTTTGTAACCTGCTTTTGTCACCATGAGGTACAGTATCCTCTTGGATACAAAGGTAAATCTTCCATCCTTTCAATTGTTTCTATCAGAAATTAGTCACAGAAACTAAAACATTTTTCTCTCATGCATGGAATCAAGAGAGAAGCACAAAGGATATGGACATGAAAGGAAGTCTTTGGACATGTTACCATGAAATCCCTTACTTCAAACAATTAAAACTGTTAATCAAAATAAATAGTGTAAGCATTTTTCTTGATTCTTGAAGGAAATCTGAGTTAAGCAAAGATTTTAGATCAATTAATTTAATGAGAGATGCAATGGTAAAGCTGGATGATCATTAGTCTGCACTAATGTTGCTGCAACTTGATGTGACATGAGAGACCTGCCTTTTTCTGAAGTGAAACAGAGGAAGGGTAGGTAGGTTGGGCAAGTGGCAGAGGAGAGGTAGGAAGGGAGGAGACTGATAAGAGAGAAGGGAGGGAAACTTTGATAGGCATGCAAAAAATAATTATAAATAATACACATTATACTACTGAAGAAAGAGAAAAATCTAACATTAAAAACAAAAACAAAACTCAGAGGGCATTGGAAAAAGAACCAAACATTTGTGTAGTTCTACACTAGCTACCTCACAATTGTGTTCCAAACTAACAAGGAGAATTCTGACTATGCAATGAAGGCAGCTGATGTTCCTCATGCCTATCCTGGGCTCTATGTTATCATCCTTAGCAGTGAAGCAAGCACAAAGTATCTCCTGATGGGACAATATATACTATAAATCACAGTATTGCAGTACTGGGTAGTGCTCTCAGCAAAGGAGTCTGAATCTATCAAGAATTTACAGCACACAAAAAAGAGGCTGCAACAGGAACTTGAAATGAGTAGGAAGAAGCAGCAAAAGCTATACCACTTAGTGCAGTAGCCACTAGCCACCTACGATGACCACAGTTGAATTGCCCGCTGACATTAATTACATTTCACAAGCTTAATAACCAGGGCCTTAGTGGATACTGTTTAACTTAGATATAGATTCTTCCCTGGTCACAAAGCCAAACACTTACTTAGGTGGCCCTTAAAAAGAAAACAGAATAAATTTTGAAAGTCTTCTGCTGGATCCATTCAACAAATTATTTTGGGAGGGCCTAGGGTGTGGAAAAAATATTGTATCACATTATAACTTCAAATAATATAACAAACACTGCACTTGGCTTACTTTTAAAACTACTTTCAGAAATAAAAGAGTTAGAGAGGTACTTGAAAAATTTTAAATAAACTTCAAAGAAATGGAATTTAGTTTAGAAAGGCAAATTGTGAACAGTGCTCATTTCCAGTTAGCAGGAATATTATATATTGTGTTTTTCTTCACTATTTATTGATTCTATCCTTAAATCCCAGAGATTAAACTTAGATTGTCATACAAGTGTCTTTTGTCCACATTGAGGCATCTTGTTGCTGTTTGAAATTTACAAATATTTCTTAGTCATTTCCATACATTTTAAAAGCAGGCTTAGTTAAGAACCTCAGCATGTTATAGAATTTAGCTCCTTTTACTTCATGATGTACATTTAATTTCTTACATTCTTTTCATATCTTGAACCACACATTTCAAAGACATCTGAGTTAGCAGAACTGAGAAATTTCAATTTTTCATAACTCTCCTAGCACCACTGATGAACTGCCTCGCCCTTATTGACAGTTGAACCAACAGGACATGAGTTTGAAATGATGAACATACAATGACTCAGCATGATGACTGCAAGTCCACGATGTACATAGAGCACACTCAATGTTGCATCTGTTCAGTCTTGAACAAACACATAGTGGCATGGTTCACCATTTAGGAAAGTACAGAATTGTCATGGTACCCTGAGACTTCTCCTTGCTCTGCTCTTTCATGATTTCCTCCAAGTTCATGAAACTTGATAATTATATTTCCTTTGTGGCTTTTCCAGAACATGAATTATGCTATATTATAGAATTTAGCTCCTTTTCCTTCATGATGTACGTTTAAGTCCCTACATTCCTTTTATGTCTTGAACCTCAGTCTGTAGCCCTGTCTAGACTCACCTTAGGTTTTTTTGTTTGTTTTTTAGCAATTCACCTACTGAAGGATATCTTGTATGCTTGCAAGTTCAGACTACTACGAATGAAGAATCCCTTATTAACATCTGTGTACAGATCTTTGTACAGGTAGAAGCTTTCAAGTCCTTAAGGAAAATGCTACAGGATCTATTTGTTGGATCCTTCTGTAAAAGTAAGCTTAATTTTCTATGAAAACTCTGAACCACCATCCTACATTGCTTCACCATTCTGAAGGAGGGAATGGAACTTGTTGCTTCAGATCTTAGCCTCCAATATTTTCACTATTTGGGATGCTGGCATTCTATGGAGACAGGCAATGGCAGCTACCTGTTGTCTGCATTTGTATTAGTTGGCCTTCTATGCAGCACATTTTTATCTACGTACTTGATGAGTATCTTTGGTGAGGCCTTCTTTTTAAAAGATACTATTGTTCGCCTGCCAAGAATAGCTCTTGGTGGCTGCTTTTGACATAGATTGGCCCATACCACATCATTTGTGGCCGAGAGGAGGAATGCTTTGGGAAGCTTCCAGGCACTCAGGTACAAAACACAAGGCAGGCCAGAGATGGAAAACTTAAAATATGTGTCCAAGTAAGGAGAGACTTCAGTATGTATTATTAAAAAGAGTCACAAACCAACAGTAAGTATTGAAAGCACAACAAGAAAAAAGATGGGCTTTAGAGGTGAAGGAAGTAAGACAGTGGCTTCATTTTGCTTGACACTACAGCACAGAAAATACTGTACCTTACTGCTCCATGTCAAACATCTGGAAGTCACAATAAACCTGTATTCTAAGTGGCTTGGGGAGTCTTGCTCCTCCAGCTCTGTTGTCTGGAATATACATGGCCTCTCTCTTAAGCCTGCTCCACCCAGTATCCGAAGATTTCCTTAGCAGATGTTCCCACATCTCTGGACTCTCCACCACCATACTCAGGTCTTCATTAAAACTTAAGGTTCACCCAAATAGCTTTGTTCACAACCTACTCAGGAACTTCATGCAGAAAGCACAAGGTTGTCATGCATTACTTGGCTTTAGCAGCTTTCCAGAACCTTGATGCAAGCTTCTCTGACTCCCTCACTCAGATCATCTTCAAGTTTGCAAAATCAACACTTGTGTTATTAGTGATGCCAAGTTCTGTTACCAGACTCAAGATGTAATATGTCCCTGAAAACAACAGCTATAGTGGTCTCTGTGCATCCCTACTAGCAAGCCTTGAAAAAAATCTCCTTGGCATTTTCCAGCAGGACACTCCGGAAAGGTTTTTTTGTTTTTGTTTTTTTTTTTTTTTTTTCTTTTCAGCTTACTTCTTTCAAATGAATGTTTTCCCAATATTTTGTTTGGTTTTGTTTTATGCCTTGGAGTCTTTATTGCAGTACTGTTTATTTATTTTTTTATTGAAAACAGATTGTTCTTTCATAGAATATCAACCACAGTTTCCCCTCCCTCAGATCCACTCCCCTTCTATTTCCCTTTAGAAAGGTACAAGCCTATAAGCAACAGCACCCAGACGGGACTAAACAAGATACAACAAAACAAGACAAAAACCCTCATATCAATCAAGGCTGGCCAAGAAAACCTAATTGGAAGAAAAAAAAAGCCTCCAAGAGCAGCCAAAAGAGTCAGAGACACACCCATTCCCACTATAAGGAGTCCCACAAAAAGGCCAAGCAAACAGATAAAACATGTCCTCCTCAGAGAACCTGGTATAGACACACACAGGCCTTGCACTTGTCCCTTTAGTCTCTGTGACCCAACATGAGCCCTTATTAATTGACTTGGTGGGTCATGTTCTCCTGGTGTCCTCCATTTCCTTGGATTTTACAGTCTTTTCTCCATTTCTTCCAAGGGGTTCCCCTGACCTCTGAGAGAAGGCACCAGAAAGAAGCTTCCAGTTCAGACTCTTGGTCCATAATGTCTGACTGTGGGTCTTAGCACCTGCTCACATCTGTTGCTGGAGGAAGCCTCTCTGAGGTGATCAGTGGACAAGACACAGATGTAGGAGTATGGCACAGAATATCATTAGAAATCATTTCATTTCATTTGTTTGTTTGTTTGGGGTTTTTTTTTGCCAGTCCCGTTGGGTTCTACTCTAGGTCACTGGGCTATCTAGTTTTTGATTCCTGGCCATCCAAATAGTATAGGACATGAGCTCCATCTCATGGTGTATGCTTCAAGTTACACAAACATTCGTTGGCCACTCCCACAAGTTCTGTGACACCACTGCTCCAGAATATCTTGCAAGGCAAGACAGATTGTAGGTTCAGGATTTTGTGTCTGGGTTGATGTCTAGCTTTCTTTTTCCATAGCCTGCAGAGTACATTCCCATGCCAAAGAGACTAGAATGTAGGGGTGAAGGCTCCATGCAGGCATCAACTTGACTTCTATGTTCTATGACATGTATGAATGTTGTTCTTGGCAATGAGGCCCTGCTGTCAGGTATGGAGAGCAGCCCTCTGTCTTAGCATCAGCCTGGACTGTTTGAGGATCTCCATGCCCCCCCTACCCCCCCCCCCCCCCGCCAACCCTGCAATCCCAGCCTGCCACTGTAAGCCTTGCCTAGATACAAATGATGGCCATTGCATACTTCATATCCTCCATTACTAGGTGTCCTCACTATGGCAACCCTGTAGATTCCAGGAAGTTTCAACTATACTGATAGTTTTCACACTATCACCTACCAAATGCCCCATCCCCCATGTTCAGATGTCTTTCCTTGCAATCTATTCTTCTTCCTTTACCACTGTACCTGAACCCTCTGCCTCCCATTACCACCTGATTCAGGTCCACCTGCAAATTCTGTTCTATTTCTTCTTCCCAGGAAGGTCCATTCTTCTGTCTAAACCACCCCCCTAAGTCCTCCTCTTTAGCTAACATTTTTGAGTCTATAGATTGATTATTATTAGATTAACAGCTATTATAAACTTAAAAGCAAATACATATTTATTTTGGGTGGTATTGATTATCTCAAACAGGGTAATTTTTCTAGTTACATCCATTTGCCAGCAAATTTTATGATGCTATTTAAAACCATTGCACAAATGTAACGTGTTTGTTAATCTGTTCTTCAGGAGAGGAATATAGAGGTTGTTTTCAGTGTCTGGTTATTATGAATAAGGACTCAATGAACACAGTAAAGTAAGTATTCTTGTGGTAGGATGTAGTGTCCTTTGGGTATATGTCCAAGAGTGATATAGCTATGTTGAGGTAAACTGATTCACAATTTTCTGAGGAACTGCCATGTTCATTTCCATGGTGGCTGTAAAAATTTTCACTGTCACCAGCAATAGAAGAGTGTTTCCCTTGTCACATCCTTCTCCACATCCATGCCAGCATGAGCGTGAGCTGTCCCTTGTGTACTGACTGATCTTAGCCATTCTGACAGGAGTAAGATGAAATCTCAAAGTAGCTTTAATTTGCATTTCCCTTATTGCTTAGGGATGTTTTATTTTCTTGTAAGTTTCTTGGACACTTGATTTATTCTATTGAGAATTCTAGTTTAGATATGTACCTTACTTTTTAAATTGGGATTTTTAGGGATTTGTTGTTGTTTTTGAGATGTAGTTACTTGAGTTATTTATATATTTTGGATATTAGCCCTCTATTGGATGTGTAGTTGATGCAAGTATTTTCTCAGTCTGTGGGCTGCTGCTTTGTCTGAATGATCATTTCCTTGGCTATACAGAAGCCTTTCAGTTTCATGAGGTCTATTTATTAACTGCTGATCTTAGTGTCCCAGAACTAATAGGGTTCTGTTCAAAGAGTCTTTTCCTGTGTCAGTGAGTTCAAGACTATTCTACACCTTCTCTTTTACCAGGTTCAATGTGCTTGATTTTTATGTTGAGGCCTTTGATCCATTTGAGTTAACTTTTTTTGCAGGCTGATAAATATAGATCTATTTGTATTCCTCTACATTCATCTATGCAGTTGGACCAGCAGCATTTGTTGGAGATGCTGTATTTTTTCCAGTATGTATTTGTGACTTTCTTACTAAAATCTTGATGTCTATTGATGTGTAGATTTATGTCTGCATCTTTAATTCCATTTACCAATGGGTCTATTTTGTTGCCAATACAATGTTGATTTTGTTACTAGAATTCCACGGTAAAACTGGAAATTTGGGATGGTGATACCTCTAGCAGGATTTTCCTTTCATAAGTATATAGTTTTCTTCTCTATTTATTCTGATTAGTCTTTAATATCTGACAAGTCTTTTTTGTCAGATATTAAAATGGTTATACTATCTTGCTTCATAGGTCCATTTGCCTGGAATACCTTTTTCATTGTTTTACTCAGAGCTGATATCTATTTTTGATGCTACAGCGTTTCTTGAATACAGCAGAAAGATGGATCCCATTTTCATATTCATTCTTGCAATTCTTTTCTTTTTATTAGGAAATTGTTGCCATTGATGATGATGTTGCAGTTGTTGGTGGTGTGTGTATGTGCCTCCCCTCACTTACTTTTCTTATTTGAGATTATTTCTTCTTGGTTTTTTCTTCAGTGTGGTAAACCTCGTCAAATTGGAATTTTTCTTCTAATGCCTTCTGTAAACCTGCATTTGTAGACTGATATTTTTTAAATTTGAATTTATCATGGAATGTCCATCTAGTGTGACTGAAAGTCTGTGCTGCCATGTGTAGTCTCTTAGAGACTGGAGAATGTCTGTCGAAACTCTTCTGGCTTTTATAGTATCCATTGAGAAGTCAAGTGTAATCCTAATAAGGCTGCCTTGGCATGTTACTTAGCCTTTTTCCCTTATAGATTTTAATATGTTTTTTTGTCCTGCTCTTTTAATTTATTGATTTTTATATTCTGGGGTAGTCTTTTCTGGTCTACTTTCTTTGGTATTCTGTATGTTTCTTGTGCTTTGGTATATATCTCTTTCTTTAGATTAGGGAAAATTTTTCCTGTGCTAATTTTGAAAATATTTTGTGTCTTTTACCTGTGTTTTTAGGTTTGATCTTTTTATAGTGTTCAGGACTTCCTGAGTGTTTGTGTTAGGTGATTTTTGGATTCAAGATTTTCTTTACTGAAGGTATCCATTTCTTCTATTATGTCTTCAGTGCCTAAGATTCTTTTCAATCACTTGTGTTCGGTTGGTGTATTTTCCCTCTGAGGTTTCTGTTTAAATTCCTGTTTAGACTTTTCCAGTTTGGGATTTCTTTATTCATTCTATTTCCATTTTCACGTCTTCAACAGTTTTATTCATTTCTTTTCACTGTTTGATTGTATTTCTGTAAATTTCTTTATTGAGTTTATTCATTTCCTTTTTGAGGACCTCAATTGTATTCATAAAGGGTGTTTTAAGGTCTCTGTCCTGTGTTTCAGCTATGCTTCCATACCCAGAGCCTTCTGTTGTAGAGTCCTAGGCTCTAGTGGAAGACATATATTTCTAGCTATTATTGCTCGTTTTTTTATGATAGTGTCTAGGCATCTGAATTTGGAAAGATTGCAATTCTAGATGCTGATATTTGCTAGGTGTGTGTTTTGTTTCTTGCTTTCTATTGTGTTCTCTAGTACTGAGGAGACTGTGCTGGCTGTGTGTTGCCAGATAGGAAATTCTTGTGGGATTCTGATAGGTGCAGCCACTGTAGATTCGAGGTAATATATGTTTCTAGGTATTGGGAGTAGACATTTAGGAATGGAAACGGGCTATAAGAAGAGAGTCTGGGGGTTCACAAGAAGGAAGAAAACAGGCTGTTCTATCAGCATATGCTTAGTCCTCTTGGAATGGAGGCAGAGAGTGAGGAGAGGCCACAGCAGGTAACCTGCTACAGAGCTGGGGATGGAGTAGGGATTGGATATGGAGAAAAAGATCCAGGGTAGCAAAGATTTGAAACTAGCCTAACTGCTTTGCTGGCCTTCTTGCTTCTCTGGCAGGCTCCACTAAGGAGTTTCCAAAGAATGCCTACTGGAACTGGGGACTGGGATAGCACAGTTTGTGGAGTAGAAGGTTGGAGAAGATCTATGTGATCTGGAAGTGGGAGCAGAGAGGGTGGGGAGGTCATGAGAGGTGGGTTGCTACAGAGCTGGGGATAAGATGGGCAATCAGACTTGAAGGAGTAGAAGCAGAGGTGAAAATCTGCAGTTAGCCTCCTGCTTCTCTGGTGAGAGGAATTGTGGATTCCTCAGGAATGTCTGCTGATGTTAGAGACAGGATGAAACAATGGGTGGGTGGGGGAAAGTTTGGAGTGAAGATCTGTGTGATCCCCTGGAAATGCAGGTGACAAGGTAGGGAAAGAAGTTTCAGCAGGTGTTCTGCTACAGAGCTGGAGATAAAACTAGGAGACCGGATTTGGAGAAGTGGAGAGGTGAAGCTCTGCAGTTAATCTACCTGCCTTCCTGGCTGGATGTTCTGTAATTCTATTTATTCTTAATCATATAATTTTATGTACACTTTTTAAAATCAAAGTACATAAAAATTCTCAATCCTATGATTATTCCCATATTTATACTAGTCTGTGCAGTGTAACAACTCTACATTAAATTATTCTATTTAACTCTATTTGTTATTTGGATTTGTTTTATAGATTAAAAAATTTGTTTTATGTCAAGTTGAATATTTTATAGCATAATGCTCTTAAATTGAATACTTACATTGTATATACCATTGGAGGTCCAGTGCTAAATTCAACACACCCAGACAAAGCACATATTTTATATTTTATTTTCTATATGCCATTTTTTTCAACTAAAATTTTATAAAAAGTTACAGGCAGACTAAACATGCATTTTATTTGCTCTAACAGATGGAATCAAGTTCTGTATATTGAGTCATGGTAAAAATGTCTCTGTCCTTCTACCACTGCCTTTTGGAAAAATGTCCTTGGTCGAAAATACTCTTTTCTGCACAGACATAAAATATGAAAATGTTCTTTTTTCTCATGGATATTAATTCCACCTTTGACTAGCAATAGCATCTAGTTATCCTTGGGGACCATTCTTGCTCTGTTATTGTGTTTTTCTTTTGGGGAAGAGCCTTCTTTACATTTGCAACACTGCCACCAGATTCCAATCTGGCGAATCAAAGCTTTAAATACACACAGAGGGAGACAGACAGAGAGAGACAGAGACAGAGAGAGATAGAGACAGAGAGGAAATAAGTATATAGACTGGCTATTCTGGAATTGTGCAACAAAACTAGGTTTATTAAATTAGTAAAGATAATGATGTCTCTCCATAGGGGAAAACTATATGGGAATAAAAGCATTATAAAGACAATTATAATTACAAGATGGAAGGAGATATCATGATTGGATGGAGTCATTCAGGACTCTTGGGTTGATCCTTGCTTGAGTGTCCCATTCTTACCCTAAAACTTATGAAAATCTGCTTATCCATTGATAGTTAGGGCAGTTTGGATTGGTTTCCCAAATGTCACCCCACTTCTCTTCCTTAAGGTCATCATGAGTACTTTTTTTTAAATGGCACACTTCTCTAACTCTCCAAATACACTATGGATTCTTATCAGGCGAATGTTATATTTTATTACAATACTCATCTATATTCTGCAGTGTATAATAACTTTTAAGCCTCAAGAACATGCTAAGTGACACCGGGGAAAGGAAAGAATGGAGGTAGGTGAGGGAGGGAACAAAGTACAATGCGGTGTTTAGAAAAGGAGTTTGCTTTCTTTCTGTTTTCCTACCTCATTGAAGAACAACCAAGAAAGTTGAAATTTGTGTTTTGTGTTTTCAAACTGTCCACACTGCACTCACACAGAGGCTGATGATGTACCATAAATTTCATTGACAGAACTGATATTATACATTCCATCTTATTGTCAGAACATATGCTTGGAGGTCGCATCCTCATTTTTTTTTTCAGAAAATGTGGCCATTGTACTTACTCATTGGCAAAAGAATTGCATTCAGCAAGTAATAAATCTTGGCTGTCAGTGGTGCCCACAGCCCAGCGCATTACAGGATGCAATGAAATCCTTCTGTATCGACCTTTCAGTGTGAGATTCCTACAAGCAATGACAGAAGAGCTAAATTCACTTGAGCTTGCAGAAGTAGTCAGAGAAATGATTAAAAACATGCCACCAAAACTGGAGTAAAATGAAGCTAATAAAAATACTACTCACTTTCAAATACTGTTACCAAAAGAGTCAGAATTAAAATGTCAGGGGCAATAAATGTGTTCACCTTTGTTTTATTAATAAAATAAAATAAATGCATAACAACCATTCTAGTTATTAGCTGAGATATGTTCTTTTGTATTGATCTTTATATTGATCCACCAGAATAGACCCTAAAGGCAGTCCCGTCCCACTTCAAATGAATCTTTAGTTCTTTACAACACTGGAATTTTGTAGAGAGTAATAACTGTTCACACAAGAACCTTTTTTCATTGTGTTAGTGAAATGTCATAGTTATTAAAGCTCACAATTAGAAATTTCAAATATTCAGACTGGAAAAAATTAAATTTGAGCAATCACATTACAGGTTTTGCATGCACTTTTCCATCAGTCACTATTTAGACATAGAATGGGCAACAGAAGCCATCATATAAAACTGTTAGAATGATTGATCTCAGGAGCTGGACTGCTGTGCTTAAAGCCCAGCCCCCTAGTATGGGAGCAGGGGACACATTAGAAAACTACTCTGAATCGCAATTTCCATACCTTTAAGATAATAATGAAAAAAAAAATGTTCCTCATTGCTTCAAATTTCAGTAAAGAATAAATAAATAAATAAATGTTTATGAAGTTCCAGATACAAATTGCCCATACATTCTATGATTACGTCTGCAGCTATATATTGGTAGGTATGTCTACCTTCCTTTGTATATTTTTAACTCTGCCTAACTACACATGCCGATGAGGTGATAAACTCTCTATTGTTTTGGCAAGATATGTTAAGAATCATCCATAGCTTTCCTCAGAGGAGCAGAACACAAGTGAGAATTCTTCTAGTACCTGGGAGGAATAAATCATTCTTGTTTGCTCAGGTTAATGAATGGCTTGCATTTCATGCTCTAGTGGCCTTCTTGTGGGCCCATTTAACATCATTTCTGGCCACTGATCTGTTTTTGAAGAGAACAGATGCTAAAAGTAGTGTCAAGGGGACATGAGATGAGGAGGAAGTTGTTAGACATGCGCAGACATTCAAAAGATTACACCAGCCAGGTCCTCAGTCTTCTTGGCTGTAAGATGGAGCTCTTAGGAATTTCTGATTTATAAAAACTTAATAAGTTAATTCACTAATATAGTCAGTTCGTGTCACAAAGAAAACCAATTGTTTTGAACTGATACATTGGTAATTATGAAGGTGTCTTCTTTTAATTTAAATATTGGGGAACTGATAATACCACATTTTAATAAATCTAAATATTAAGCTACATCTCATTTATCTCAGATACATAAAAATGGAATGACATTTAAGCAAATCTCAGTTTCAGTGCATACTATGAAAATAAATAAACGTGCAACAAGTTCTAAATGGATCTCAATGCCATTTATACCTTTAATGACTCTTAAATAAACCACTAAATGTCATTTATTAGTATCTTCCTTCATCAGCAGTGAAGCTAATCTATGGACTTCTCTGGTGAAGTAAGATCTACTTATCAAGATCTCACAGTTCACAGACAGCAGAGGTAACAGAACTAACTAGTGTAATCAGTTGTTACAACAAAATGTTTTTACAGAATTACAATCCCCAATGCCAACTGAACAGCTGTCTCCTACTTTCTCGATCCTAGTACCTTCCCCAGCCTACAAGCCAAATGCCTTTTCTAGTCTAACACCAACATGAAGGATTTAAAATTTTGCTCTAATTTCTAGTCTTCCTGTTTCCTTCCTGAGTATAAGACTAAACATGAAAAATGTATTGTTATGTTGCTCTTACAAGATAATGAGGGTTTTGATGAAGCTGCAGCTAAGTTTAGGTTATAAAGAAAATGAGTTGATATAATTAAGATCAACAAAATGAGCCATCAAGAGTGGCACTGGGGCTGAGGGTGTTGGCTGCTTTGAATGTGTGGTGAAGACTCATACATTAAAACCTACTCATGGGCTCACCAGGGTATTTTGATCTACTTAGCTTTACTTTGTCTCTAAATGGCTTCAATAACATCAAGAAAATGGGGTGGTAGAGAATAACAAGTCAAATGGTCATAACATTCATCATGATATAATAAAATAACTTTTCAGAACTGTGTTGGTTTATATATTTGGGACGCAGACAGAAGGTTTTGTTAGCTTGTCAGAAAAATATTTTCATCCAAAAACAGAGAAAATGCTTAATGGTGTTAGATCACTCGTGTGTATTCACCAAGATTGTTTTTACTAAATAAATCCAAGGTTTTCTAAGTAGTAATTACTGAAGACAGTAACATTATTTCCAACCAGTGCCTGATTATTCTGTGTAATTTTATCACCAGCACTCCATTTCCTATATTATTTTGCATAATTGTCTGTGCATTATAAAAAAAACTGGAATAAAAAGAAGGGGTAGAACATTTTGTACGACAGAACTTTATTTTAATTTGAGCAAATATTAAGAATTTCCTTGTAAACAATGCTGTTATAAAGAGATACATTCAAATGACTAGGAGCACACCCAATACAATTTTCTATAGTAGTATGTACCTTATGGTAATTTATTTTCTTAAAACTCAAAAACTATTCCAACATGACAAACATTATAATAAGAAATGAAAGTTCTAGAATAAAGACCAGCAGTGCATTAAAAGAAACCTAGTGTGATTAGCACAACGTTCTCTTTGGTCCTCAGCTCTGCTTGAATGGAGCCTGGAGAAGGACTGGGGTATGACAATCAGGACTAGGGTATGACAATCCAAGCTGACAACCTGACAGATGGTGCATGGCAGAGAAGGACAGTAGGTAACAGCTTGGATACCTGCTTAGTGCCGGTTCAGTGGATTCAAATTTGTACATGATGGTCTCAGGCTAGATGTTGCTGTTTCGGAAAGGTTTGGAGACTCAAGACTTAGTAGTCCAAACTTGCAGGAAGAAATTCCCTTCTCCAGAATGCAATGGTATAGTGAAGGTCAGTTGCTTTTCTGTGAAGTAGGTTAAGGAGCTAAGAAGATACCACAAATATTATCATGTGTAGTATTTTCATTTCTGAAAATAGTTAACTCCATTCCCTTCATATCTGAATATTAGTTAATGGGCATGAAGAACTGTGCCTTCTTCTCTTTTCTATGGAAGCAAGACTGCCATGTTGGGGGCTCCCTGGCTATAAATTTATTACTGTTTTATATCTGTGAATGTCTCTTATTCCACACGGATGCAAGAAGCTAGTCTACGATCCAAAAAAAAAAAAAAAAAAAAAAAGGCATAATGCTGCAGTGTACGTGTTTTCACGTTGTCCCCTGGCTGGAAACTCAACACAACAATGACTCAGCCTCTGCCCAAGTCTATCATTTATCCTGGGGGAGATTGCACCACTCCACCTGCCAGAATACCTTACACCAAACACTCTAAATTTCAGATATATGATGGTTTCCTGCTGATTTCTAAGAACTGCTCTCACTTTCTCTAGATAACTTGGTTCTACTTTGTTTTTGCCATTATTTTTGAAAGTTACCTTTACTGCTCCAAAAAAAAATGTACATTCATGCTAGAGTTGCACATTAAACAAACCATGACTGCTCCATTCTGACAAAAATGGCAATAAAATTCCACACACCCAGGGCAATTTTCTTTTATAAACATATTTATTGAGCACCAAATTTGAGATTTGCACATGCCTGACAAGAGAAATGAATTTCATTCACAATAGCAATTTCATTTTGCTTAGAAAGTTGTTTTCAAAAAAAGAATTTTTTTTTAATTTTATAACCTGGCTGCATTTCCCCTTTCTCCTATCTTCCCAGTTAATCCTTCATTCCTCCTCTGTTCCCTCTTCCCAGTCCACTCCATCCCATTTCTGTTCAGGGAAAGACATGGTAGTATCCCATGGATATAAACAAAACATAGCATCTTAAGTTACAGTGGTACTCAGTGGGATCAAGATCTATCCCTGGTGCATGAACTGGCTTTCTGTAGCCCATTATTTATGATGGAATGCCTTGCTCAGCCTTGATGGGATGGGGGGTTGGTGCTGCCTCAACTAAAGGTACCAGACTTTGTCTCCCCATGGGAGGCCTTACTCATTTAAAGAAGGGGATGGAGTGGGAGGAGACTAGAAGAGGGGTGGGAGGGGGAGCTGTGCTTAGTATATAAAATTAATTTTAAAAGTTAAGTAAAAAAATCAGAGCAAACTATATATATATATATATATATACATATATATATTTGAGACTTAGCACCTCCCCATGTATTAAGGCTGGGGGCTGGGTAAGGTGACCCAGTATGAGGAATCAGTTCCCCAAAGCCAATGAAATAGTCACAGACAGCCCCTGTTCTCATTGTTAGGAGTCCCATAAGAGGACAAAGCTATACAACTGTAACATAAATGCAGAGTGCCTAAGCCTGTCCCATGTAGGCTTCCTGAATCTACTTTGATATGGAATGGGTTTTGTTTTCATGAATACCCCATTAGCACAGAAAAGCAAAGCTGATTACAGACTCATCAGTAATCTGTACAGTCATGCCACTGACTTATAATTTGCTTTAGTGAAATGAAGTTACAGTTCTTGCATCCTAGTTGTCCAATCACTGCTGTTCACTTCTAAACTAAGATGGTTCTATGCTTCAGAATAAGCTAGTTTCTGGTAATTTGTATGATAAATGCCATGTTTTCCTGTCTTCTCCTGGTCATTTTATGTAGTTTGATTCAAGGAGGGAGACTCTAAATGTGTTAATTTTTTGTTTGCTTTTTTTTTTTCTTGATAACAGTTTTTGAAAAACTGCCATATGTAACAGAATGATACACCACCTAAAATGTCACCTTAACAAATGTCACATAGCTAGGGACAATAATGTTTGGGTAAAGCAGTAGGAACAATCTAAAAACCCTCCTAATACATATGCTCCTGCAAATTCATCCCCAGTCATTTCTTCTAGTGGCTTCTTTTTGTTATTGAACTTGATGGCCTTTTAATAGTAATCATACTAAACTTTTCAATTTCCAAAGTTAGAAACTAGTATGCAGTTACTTTACCCTTTGATAAATTTTCTCATGACAAGACTAAGGAACCTTCGCTGACACATGTACTCAAATTTATAATAACATAATACTCAACAGGATCCATGCCCTACCTGATCCAGACATTCATAACTTCAAAGATTGTTAGGCACTTTATTATAGTGTATTTCCTTATCTTCATTATTTTTTCAGAATCTTTAATAACAATTGCTAAATATATCCCCTAACACAGAACGAGCAGAAAGATTTCTGGTCTTTTCCCCTTCAACATCCAAAGTTTTTCGGAAATATAATCCCACTACAGTTTCCCACTGCACCTCTTTCCTGGTATTTCCAAAAGGTTTGCTGTACGGTCTTTAAATTATTTAATAATACTGTTTAGTACTATTTAGGACTTGAATTAATGTGTTTCTCTCTTTTTACTATACCAAAATTTTAGAAAATATAATTACAAACTCTGTGAAACATATTGTGCACTTTGCTTCTGATCCCCTTTCCTGACAGGGCAATGTCAACACCCTGATTGTGCGCCCAGGTCTCCCAGTTGAACTTTGACCTTTTAGAATTTCCTGTATTTATCAGTCCTGTTTGTGCATAAATGTCATGTCAATAATTCTATACTACCACCTACAGTACTTTACGTTCCACAATAAATATCCATGCTGTGCCCATGAGCATGTATACACACACACACACATACACACCACACCCCCCTCCAGCATTTTTCTGCTATATATTGCATCTTCAATCTCTTCTTTACCTCAGACACACAGACTTAGATCTATTTCCAAATCTCTAATCTTTATCATTTTGCTTCGCTCACCCTTCGGTCTCAGCCTTTTGCTGTACCGTGCATCTGAGCTTTCTTTGGTAATACTGAATCGTTTGGGTGAACATTTTCTATCATCTTTTCCTACACTGTTCCTTCTCATCTCCACAGCAAGTATCATTGCTACAGTGCTCGGCATATAATACATGTAATCTGTGTATTCTACTCAGATTTAATTTATATTTTTCAGTTCAATTAATAGGACCTAAATGTTCTTATATTCATTCAGCACTTGATTTTAAGCACACATCAGATCTTGTGCAAGGAATAAAAACATGTGGAAAACATACCACCTTCCACTGCTGTATATGCAACAGATATGGCTAATTGATCTCAGAACCTTAGTTTGAAGATGGCTTCAAATACCTTGAATCAGTTGTTATTAACCAATTGGATTAAGAAGCAGCCTGGAATCTATTTGATGTGTGTAATCTGTGCTGGTAAAAAAGGTTGGCCTGTTGTGTGTGTGTGTGTGTGTGTGTGTGTGTGTGTGTGTGTGTGTGCATAAATACCAATTCAAGTAGGTATATAAGCCTTATTTTGGTAGTGTTAACAGAGTATAATATCTAAAGGCTTACAGTAGAACATGAGAATATATTATTAAAATAGAACCAAGTTTTTGTATTAACATTCAGGCCTTATAAACATTGTCTTCAGCAAAGAATGATTCAGTATAAGGGTATGTCAAAGATCACAATCCTACATTGATTCATTTTCTAAACACTTTCAAAGATACAGAGCAATGTAATTAGCAGCAGTGTCCTCAGGCACAAAGAAAATCAATTCCTGTGTGTGTAAGTGTAGACCTCAGGCTCTTAGAATTTTTCACAATGCCTTATTCATAGGATGCATCTTCCTGCAGAAAGTTAAGTGTGCTTGTTCATCATACCTCCTGCCTAACACTGAAATGCTCTAGATCCACAAATAACTACAATAAACAAATATTGTATTACATCACACTGAGTTGGGATGTGAGATTGTCAACCAAAGTTTTAAATAGCAGCATGCCAGATGTAGTTTCTATCAATATATAGTTTGTGCTCAGGGAAAAATGGAAGGATATACGAAGAAGAAAAGGGAGAAACAGAGAAGGAGACAGAAGAGGTAATGTTCACAGGCTGCCTTAGGAGGAAAGAGCTCATTGCTGCAAAATTTAAGGTATAGATTCAGGAAAGTTGTATTTAAGCATTGCTATGACAATTAGCAGGGAATTGTGAGAGAAATGTAAATTAAAGAGCTGCTGTACAGATGTGTCTCTCTATAAAAATACCTTGAATTATTTAGGCAGAAGTTTCTCCTAAACAGATTATGCTGGGGAGGAGATAAGGAGATGGGGAGAAGAGAGAGTGACTGGGAGGAGTGGGAGGGGGAAGGGAGTTTGAACAAGAGGATACATGGATAAAAAAATGAGAGTTTATTTTTAATTAATAAAACAAAGTAAGTTTTTAGAAAGAAATCATTTCTTCAGAACTTTCAATAGCAGTGCTTTTGTATAAAAGGTGACTCCTACTCACATGACTAAATGTTAAGGAATGGAAAGAAGGAAAGTATCCTCTGGGGAACAGAAAAGTCTAAGATATAAATAAATATATTTATATAAAATATAAATAAAATTATTTATTTTCTTTTTAAAAAATAAAGAAAAATATATCCAAATAAACAAAACTCATTATTTACCATTGCTACTAACATATTATATCTCAAGCTGATTCAAGCAAAACAAAATGAAAATGTGTCTTTTCTAATAAACAACAGTAGTTTTTTTCCTTGTAAACAACAATAACAAGAAGATTAATAAACTTGACACATGTGCTTCACTGGCTTTAGATCTACAAGGTATTCTTTAGTTAAAAAAATAAATAATAATTTCCATTTCTCAAAAGCTTTTTGTTGGTTTTCAGCTGCCCCCACCACCATCACCTTCAGTGTAGAAAAACTCTGAGCCTCCTTTCCTCAGCTGCACAGACAGCAAAGGTCCAGTGAACTTTGAGGAAGAAAATGTCTAGTGCTTCTTCTGTTTCCGTTAGATAGGAAGCTCTAGGCTTCCACATGATTCTTCACTGATGTCAGTAGGACAGGCACAGGCCTAGAAACACAGTAACAAGTAGTGTTCACCTCGAATAAAAAACTCTGCTGTTTTCATGTTCTGTGCTTATCACTAACAGACCCAGGATTTTTCCATAACTTCAAACAGACACAACTTTCCACATAGATCCAATAAAATGCATTGATCAAAATAAGTGCACAACATAAATCCCCAGAAGTAAAGATAGTTATTTATTCTTTGCTGCCTTGCACTAAGAGGAAGATATAAAAATATAATGTTCTATGTTATTTAAAATAAACCCATTGTATTATGCAGCCATAACAGCCTGACTGCCTTGTGACCTGTACTAACTAGTGGATAGAAAGGCTATATGTTTTTTCTTTCTAATCTGTTGATTCTGAATTGATGAATGCAATCAACATTTCAAAGAAAGTATTCGAATTAAGTTACATATATACTAAACATATACTATTTTCTAGTAATTTTTCACTAAACAATATAAAACTACTATGCTCATAGATTTACCTTCATTTATTTAGAATATAGGGATGGATTGTGTATAGATTATATATCATATAGGGATTTGAACATGCACAAATTCTGGAACCTTTGAAGGAAACAGAAACAATTGTTCTATGAATATTATAGGAAAACTGTAGCTTATAGACACTACAACAAGTATCACAGGTATAGAGCAGAGAAAACTAATTTTGCCTCATTTTTGTCTTTATTTTAGCAATTCTAATAACTTAATTTTTCTATGATTACTACGATTTATCTGTTTTGAAACATTTGAGTTATGTTGCAGTGTTATAACTAAGCAGCATACAAAATGACTGCAGTAGTTCTTTTATAATAATTTATTTCCAATTACGTATATACAGCTATATAGCATGGAGAACTTGTGTACCTGAATGCAGTGTCCACAGAGGTGAGAGGCCTTGGATTCTTCTGAAGCTGGAACAAAATTTGCATTGGTGCTGGGATCCATGGTCCAGCAAGCCCTTTGCAAGAGCAGCAAATGTTGAATCATGTCTGTAGCCTAAGGCCTGATGCTCACCTGAAGTACTTCATGCTGACCTAGATGTGCTTTGTTTTCAATTGTGAGCCTCTCCATTATTCCCTTGAGTACTCTGGGACTAAAGAATGAAGAGTCCACAAACACAGAGCTGGAAGGACTCCAAACTGATGGAGAAGTGGAGAAATAATCCGATGTGCTGTGTTGCCTCCTTGGTCCCCTGGATGTGTTGACAATGAGAGATGAAAGAAGCTAAAGAGACATTTCACTCTAAATGGTAAAATGTTAAGGGATTTCTATTAAGGTCATGAGGATGATGAATGAAATCATCCATCAAATGAAAACTCAGGTGGAATATGATAATGTAACTCTGTATATCTGAAATGAATTTTCTTCAACAAAGAAAATTTTTAGATGAGCACTTACCCATTCAAAAGTGAAAATGTGGCAGTTTAAGGGAGAACTCCTTAAAAAAATCTTCATAAAATTAAATATTTCTACATTGTTTTTCCAGCTCTATTATTTATTAGCTGCAACACTAGGTAATCTTCATTTCTTGATATTATTCTTTTACTCAATAATATTCAAAGCCATACCTTTGATATGAACCTTCCAAGACCATATAGAAAGAAGCAATGCTTGTGAGCACAGTTAGAAAACATGACAAGCCATATGGAAGTATTGGGCTTTGTCTGCATTATTGTGTTTTCTGTCATGGGCTTGGAAATTACACATATTCTTTTATTTAAACATTAGTTTTATTATCTAAGTACTGAGGTATGCAAAACAAAAGTAAAATTCAAACATAATTTCTATTTTAGCAGGCATAGGAAAGCGTGTCTATACTTCTAGCATTTGGAGGCTAACACAGGAAGGTTGCCTGAGTTCAGTGCCTGCCTGAGCTACATAATTTGTTCAAGAATAGCATTCATGCACTTTACAAAGCTCAACTAATTTTCCTGGACATTTTGTGTTATGACTGGATGTACTCACTCATTAGTGGACTTGTATACAAGAGCTCAAGGTTAGAACATAGCTAAATGACACAGTGCTTCACTTCTGCATTGATGGTTGCTGGCAGGGGTATGGGTTTTGTTTAAGGGGCTGGCCACAGGGTGTTTAATTATGCTACAGTGAATAAATGGGCAGCATGAGTGGGCTTTTTGGTAAATGGGGAGATCATAAGAGTGGGTATGAAACTGAGAGGACTGATAACTGAGTTTCATGGGGTGCATGATGTAAAATTACGAAATAATAATAATTAAAAATTAGCTTCTTATACAAATACAGAATGAAATAAAACTAGAAGAAGAAGAAGAAGAAGAAGAAGAAGAAGAAGAAGAAGAAGAAGAAGAAGAAGAAGAAGAAGAAGAAGCAGCTCAACTAGTAAAAGCAGGTGAATAGTTTCATTTCCCAATCCTGACCTTTTCTAATAACCAAGAAGCCCTTAAGCAATTGATTTCCTTCCCTCTAAAGGTTAACTGCTGGCCCTGCAGGCCATTTCAAGGATTTGTAAGGGCTTCCTCTAAATTCCATTTTTAGTCTGGGGTGGGTGTCAGTTCTCTTTCTTCAACCCAGTCACTCCTATCTAGCTTGTAAATTGCTTTTTGTACATTCTCCATGGTGATTGGCAGAAGCAGTCTAGCTTGTCAGTGGGGGTGGCAGATGATTAATATCTATCCTTTATTACCATGCAACCAAAATAAAAGAATCATTTTACTACAAAAAGAAAGAAATATATTCATTTCCTATGAAAACCACACATGCAATTTTTCTGGAAACTCTGTTCTGACACCTACTCTTACAAATGTGTCGGCTCCTGTGGAAACTCTTTCTTCCTTCAATTCCAGAACGTGTCTATGTCTGAAACAGACACACTAAACAGTATCTGTCATGTATGTGTTCAGATTGTCTTACACGATTTCAATGTTTGGTTGTTCCAAGAAATAGTGTTGAATATGTCAGTGCAAATAAGAATTAGATCCTAAAATTCCATGTCTTGCATACTGTTTTGTGCTTCAAAGAAATCAATAATTTAATTACTAAAAAATGCATAAGAAGAGCAAGCTAACTGAGAACACTAATCATGGTGATTCAGAATTTCACCAACCCACTCACATTCCATTCTGTGCTGTCTTGCTTAGGCACTGTGTTTCCTCTAAACATAGAAGCTCATGGGTACATGCTCCTTGAGCTTTTTCCTGTATGGAGCAGATAATAACTCAAGTTATTTTCATTAAAAGGCATTATGTAGAGCCTTCATTTTGAGCTAGTGTTGGATGGCATTTTCCTCTGACCTCAAAATTCAAACATTTCCTCCAAGTACCTCAAGAGGAAATAAAAGGTGACATGTCTAAGAGAACACAAGCTTGGAGGGTTCTTGAAGGTCATGCCCAGGAAATATAAAAATAAGTAAACAAATGGAAGATGGAGTTGATCTGCACAGAATAGAGAGATTCAGATCATGGAGATGCCAACAAGGTGTAAAGCGAGCTCTATGCTTGTATTTTCAGGAATTATTGCAGGTGTTCGTCCATCATCACAGTGGGTTTTTCAATGATGCAGCTTCCTTTAAGTTGTCCATACTCCTTGTAGTAACCCCTGGGTCATATTCCTATTGCTAACTCCAATAAAGATCTCACTGGTTCACCCAATAGACATTGGTGTGGTTGTTACTTTGGTATGTCAGGGTTACCCATTCAGGATAAGTAGATTTGTGTGTGTGTGTGTGTGTGTGTGTGTGTGTGTGTGTGTGTGTGTGTTGTGCTTCTTAAGGAAAAGTGTGTCACACCACAACTCAACATGCTGAAACAGCTTTGTGATGTTGGCAGGATCTGCTAAACAATAAACATGGAACAGTGCAGCCCTGCTTGGTTTTTTAATAGAGCCCACTCTGATTATTCAGGACGTGCACTGAGCAGTAGTATTTGTGGTTTGAAAAGTCACTTAATTTTGACTATGGAAATTTATTGCAGTAACATCAATTAATGCTACCGAACTCTTCCAGGAAATCTCATTCATTATTCTTAAATTGGTTTTCTTTAAATTTGTATACAAAACAAAGGGTTTCATTACAGCATTTCCTTGAATACTCTGTTCTTATCAACACCTGTCCCTCTCCATCTCCTACTCCTGTTTCCCCTGCTGGTTGCCCCCTCTTCTCCCAATAGCTCTATTTCTGTCTTCATGGAACACACATTACATTACTTCCACCCTGGAGAACATTTTATCTTCTCTTGGTCTGGTCCTCTTTGTAGTTTCATTACCTGTGTCCATCAACATGCCACCCACACAATCATGCGCACACACTGTAAACTAAAACCTACGATTCCAACACAGGAAAGAAAAACATCACATATATCTTTCTGAGGCTTTTGTTTAATATAACAGTTTCTACTCGCATTTGTTTTCCCACAAAATGTTTTGATTTCAGTTTTCTTTATCACTGTTTGAAATCCCATTGTGTATATGTTAGTAATTTCTTTATCCATTCATCTGGTGATAAGTATCTCAGCTGGTTCCATTTTTTTCCTATCTATTGTGAATAGAACATCAATAAAAATGGATGCTCGAGATCTCTGTGGTATGCTGGCTTGGAATCTGTTGAGTATAAATGTAGGAGCAGTATAGGTGGGACATAGGTACACTCTATTTTTCCTTTTGTTAGAAACTTCCTTAATTATTTCCATGTGGCTATACTAGTTTACATTTAATGGCAATGAGTACTGGTTCTTCACTTCCTTAGCAGCCTTTACTGTCTTTGTTTGCTTGATTTTAGTTAGGCATCCTCTCTGGGGTGAGACACAATTAAAAAGCAGCTTTAATGTGCATTTCTAAGAAAGCTAAATATGCTGAATATTTCAAAAATATTTTAAGGCCACTTGTGCTTCTTTTTTGAGAACTGTGGTTGGGTCATTATCCCAGTTACTGAACAGAACACTTGGGGAATATTTGGCGTTCTATTTTTTGCAATCTTTTCTATATTCTAGGTAATAAAACCCTGTCTGAAGCAGAGGTGAGGAAGATTTTCTCCCATTCTGTAAGCCATATGTTCACTCTGCTGATAGGTTCTTTTTCTGCGCAAAGTCCTTATAATCTAAGGTAATTCTGCTTATCAGTTCCTGGGGCTATTACTTGGGTCTTTGCAGTGTGTTTTTTTTTGGAAAGTACTTGCCTATGCCAGTGTTCTCTAGTGTTTTCCAAAGCTTTCTACTAGCAGCTTCAGCACTACAGAATGTATATTAGGACCTTTTATCTACTTTGAATTGATTTTTATGAAGAATGAGAAATCCAATTCTAAGCTCATTCTTATTCATGTGGATATCTAGATTCACAGCACCATTCCCTGAAGACAGTCTTTTTTCCAGTGTATGCTTTTGACACCTTCATCAAAAATGAGTGACTGTCAACATTTTTTAGAGGCTATCCAGGAGTGTTTTCAAGTGTCTCTTCATATCATTGTGCTGGACACATTGGAAATCATTGTCTTGTGTGGCACATTTCCTGGGGAGATGTGAACAAATGCCTGTTCATCTCACACAGAGAATAAATAGCATACTAAAATATTGATAACAGCAAAGTTCAGTTCGCTGAACCAGACTTTACTGAGGTTATTTGCAGGAGATTGGGTGAGGGGTTACTTGTATTAGTATATGAAAGCTGTGTCACCGAAAATGTACCTGTGCATGGTAGTCATTTATGAATGCTAGAACCTTGAAAATTCCTACACAACTTACAAACAGTTTTATAAACTGGATAATTTTCTGTCCTGAGGCTCCTTACTGCTTATATTACTTTAGAGAAGAAGGAAAACTAACATTCACTGTTCTTTTTCATCCATCTTTTTATTCATTTTTTTCTTCCTTTTTCTTTAACAACTCACATATGTGCATAGATGTATACATATATATAAATAACATACATTATTTGATAAATAGCACCAAAATTATGATACCATACTAAAATTTTTATTTATCTGTTAAAAATGAGGTGAATTTTTAATAAGTATTAATATTGTAAATTTTATAGTATTACTGTCAATAAGGAATGAAAACTATCTCTTAACATTAGTTACTTTTTATCATTCATTTTATTTCTTTGAGTTTTATTTTTTCTTCTTTTAATTTTTTCATGTATATATTTCTTATTTGGTGTTTTTACATCATGCACCCCAACAAACTCAGATATCAGACCTCTCAGAATCATGGCCACTCTTAAGATCTCTCCTCTTACAAAACCACCCTTTCATGCTGCTCATTTACTTACTCGAGCATAATTAAATTCTCTGTAGCCAGACCCTTAAAGAAAACAAATCTTTCCTCTCTCAAACCTCTGCTAGAGGCCATCAATGCAGAAATGAGGCATTGTGTCATTTAGCTATGTTCTAGTCTTGAGTTCTTGTGTACAATGATATCTCACTCTCTTTTAATTTTTTTAAAGTCCACTAATGAGTGAGTACATCCCCTGCTTCTCTTTCTGGGACTGTGATACCTAACTCAAGAAGATATTCTCCTTATCCATCCATTTGCCTGCAAATTTTAGGATATCATTTTTTCTTACTTCTGAGTAGTACTCCATTGTGTAGATGTACCACAGTTTGTTAATCCATTCCTCAGTTGAGGGGAGTCTAGGTTGTTTCCAGATTCTTGCTATTACGAATAATGCTGCTATGAACATAGTTGAGCTAATACTTTTGGGGTGCAAATGTGCATCTTTAGGGTATATGCCTAAGAGTGGTATTGCTGGATTCTATCCTTGGGAAGATTGACTCCCAGTTTTCTGAGAAACTGCCATACTGCATTCCAAAGTGTCTGAATAAGCCTACACCAACAATGGAGGAGTGTTCCCCTTTCTCCTCATCCACTCCAGCATAGGCTCTCATCTGTGTTTTTAATCTTAGAGATTCTGACAGGTGTAAGGTGATATCTCAAAGTTGTTTTGATTTGCATTTCTCTGATTGCTAAAAATGTTGAACACTTTTTCAAGTGTCTTTCAGTTGTAATTCTTCTGCTGAGAATTCCCTTTTTAGTTCTGAACCCCATTGGTTAGAAATTGGGATATTTAAGGCTTTGGACTCTAGTTTCTTGAGTTCTCTATATATTTTAGAGATCAGTCCTCAGTCACTTGTAGGGTTGGTGAAAATCTTTTTCCATTCTGCAGACTGTCGTTTTCTCTTATTGACAGTGTCCTTGGCCTTACAGAGGCTTCTCAGTTTCAGGAGGTACCACTTATTGATTGTTGTTCTTAGTGTCTGTGCTACTGGTGTTATATTTAGGAAGTGATCACCTGTGCCAATTTGTTGGAGGGTATTCCCCACTTTCTTATCTATCAAGTTCAGTGTTGCTGGGTTTATGTTGAGGTCTTTGATCCACTTGGATACTCTGGAGTATCACTGTTCTTTTCTTGATACTTATAGCAAACTTCTGTTTTATTCTGCTTGAGCTACCACAGAAAAATTCTGTAATCTATGTAGTTTGCTACGAGCAAAAATCTGTTTTCCAGTTCTCAGAGTTGAGAAGCCCAGAATCAAGATTCTGGCATATTCAGTATCTGATGAGAAATAGATGGTAGAAGGTGCCTTCACCTGTGTTCTCATGTGGAGGAAGAACCTAGTTATCTCTCTGGGACTGAGTCTACGAGTCACAGGCACAAAAGGTCGTAAGTTATTCACCTTCCATATGTTCCCCCGCCTATTAATATGACATTGTGGTTAGGATTTCCTGTGTTTGATGAGGAACAAGGCAAAGAGTAACAACTTTCAGTCCATGTCTCTCATAATGGCTCCTAGAAAAGGAGGAAATGTCACATTTTATTATCTCTAAATGATAAGAGAATTTCCTTACTTTAAAAAGTGTTTTGATCTTGAGACTGCAAAAGCACAGAACTTGGTGGTAGTGGTAGTGTGTGTGTGTGTGTGTGTGTGTGTGTGTGTGTGTGTGTATGCTGTTTAAAGGAAACACCTTCACTTGGCACAAATCTAAGGACATTCAGCACATAGGGACAAAGCAAGCCTAAATCACAATAAAAAAAATTGCAGATTCTACTTAGCTTTGTCCTCTTACCTTAGATACGTCACCTTAGACTTCCTCTGTGCATTCTGTGATGTTAGAGTAATAAATGAAGAGGTAAGAGTCTCAAACAAACCAGCAAAAACCCTTATCCAAATATGTAAGGCAGAATTCTTTGCAAGCAGCTTGGCCATCTTCACAGTGTATGGAACCTGTACAAAGTGAGCTGAATTCCAGGGGTTTAAATGATGGCTTTTTTTTCTTTCAATTAAGTTTAACAGCTTTGTATATCAAAGTTGGTTTGTTTGTTTGTTTGTTTGGGTTTTTTTTTGTAACTTCAATGGCATCATTGTTGATATTATGCCCATCTTTGATTGGAATATAGGCTAGTAATTTAAGAATGGAAATTGCCTTTCAGTGCACTGAAAACTAATCTATAATAAAGATCCTTCTATCAAGTCCTACCTAACAGTGATCTTTGCTCTTTAGGAAATCCCAGGAGATTTTTCTTTAAGACGTGTGTACCTGCAATTTAGGACTGCATTTATACACATTCAGTTTCACACAATGCCAGATTCAGTCATCTTTCATTGTAATGTAAAAACTGACAGTATAATTCTTGGGGAAATACTGGTTCTACCAGGATTTGTTGGATAAGGCGCACACTTTGGAAAGGACACTGGCCCAGAAAGGAGGAATTAGTCTCATGAATTTTTCCTGGAGGTCTCTGTGCTTGTCTTGCCATAAGGGTCTGGAAGCAAAGCTGTGTTTACACAGTTTGTGGTTACCAGTAAGAAGCTGGGTCTAGAGAATAACTATGGTATGTTATTTAGTAAACTTAAGAAAAGAAGAGAAGATTTTCCATTTGTGGACCTTTCGTCTCCGTCCTCTCATACCCTCAGCCACCTAGTTTCCAGTTATATTACTGTTAACTTCTGCCTCTTGTTAGTATTAGGTTCCCTTTGTATTTTACATTTTATTCGCCTTCATTCTTTACTTAAACTATTATCATATCTCATTCTTTTTTGATTTATTGTTAATATTGCACTCATTGCAAGAAGTATGAATAACTAATTGCACTGGAGTCCAAAAATTGAGGACTGTGCCCATTTACATCTGGATAATAGGTAAAGGAGAAAGTTAGGCAGTCTAGGAACTGAAACACTTAGCATCATGTCTGCTACAGATTATTCACTTCTGTAGAGATCACCTAAGGAAACAGCAGTATGCCAAGCTATGCAACATCATCAGAGTCATAGAGAGCTTATTACTCAGTCCTTACCTATAGATAACAAATCAGTAAAAGACAAATCCACACTCTTCATGAAAATCAGTATGATGAGTCCTTTACAACACTCAATAACGTAAAATCCAAAAGGTTATAAAAACATGCTTTGGCCCAACAATGTAGACCTCTTAGGCTCACAAATATAATGATTTAGCAAAAATGCTTCATCTTTGTCCTTTAATTCATGTTGGGTATTTAGTCAGATTCCTTATCATAGCATGACAATGATCATGTGTTAATAATACTTTTTCCATGATATGGAACTTCTTCTAGAACACAAAATGCATACACATATGCACATGTGTGTATAGATCTATACACACATATATGCTTACACATATACACACACACACACACACACTCACACACACACATATATATAAAGAGAGAGGAGAGAATGAGAGAAAGGGGGGCGGTATTTGTCTATCTGTCAACTCTTATGCATCCCAGGCAGTCCTCACTAAGTAGCTCTCCTCTATTTGGGATTATAGGCAAGTTGTCAAATTTCTCATCTATATCATATATGATATTTAAATCCATGGTATTCATTTGTAACAATAGATCAGATAATGTTGCCAAAAAAGGAATTATTCATTTTAATCCTAATCACTTTTTAACATTATTACCAAGCCAAATGACTAGAGGTCTAAACTAGCCAATGACTGCTAGCAATATGTGTGCCTTTCTGTAGGAATTATGTTCTGTTACACTGTAAATAATTGTCCTGCCTACTGGTTTAATAAAAAATGCTGTTTGGCCGAAGGCAGACAAGAAATGTGGGCAGGGCTACCATACTAAGAAAACTCTGAGAACAGGAAGAACAGAGAATGAGAGACACCACCAGAGATGCCAGAGGAAACACCAGCAGATACAGAGGAAAGAAGATGAAATGCTGTTCTAAGAAGACATACCAAGCCACATGGCTAAACAGATTATTGGAAATAGGTTGAGATGAGATGAAAGAGCTACCTAGCAATATGTCTGAACCATAGGTCATTCAGCATAAAACTAATGGAAGCTTCTGTGTGTTTCTGTGGGACTGTGGGTCTGGATCACAGGCTAGCAGGCCAGAAACCTCTTATTACACCTTTCCATAAGCTAATTGGGTGTGGGATGTGCTCACATTCAACTTTTCTAAGGATGTTTGACCTTTTATTGCTCATATTCCCTCCTGTCCATATTCAGAGCAGCCAGGTCTGGATTCCCATAGCTAAAGTGGGCCAGGTTAAAAATTGATTAGCATTTATTTCAGGATGGGCCTTCACCACATAGAAACATTTCTCTGAGGCAAATAAAGCATTAGAGAGCTATCAGCCACTCTACAGGTTCCTTTACATGCTATTTGTCACGATTTTGACATTACAAGTGCTAAGAGATACTCTTGGACTGTGTAAAGGATGCCCTGATATGTTTCCCACTTGTCTCAGCCAACTCCATTTGGAAATCAACACAAGTCGAAAAATGGAGCAAAGGCAACTGTTTCATTGCCAAATATTTAATTAGTCTTCCATAGTCTCCTGTTCCTTGAAAATGATTGTTTTGATATGAAGAAATGACATTCATTGATGGGAACACAAATGTTTGCTGTAACTCATTTCTTGGGGCTTTTGTAAATAGCAATTCCAGTTGCTGTCACTGCCTGGCCAGTGTTTGCTACTTCCCGAATCTCAGACCTTAAATTTCATTTTTATGAAGTTGTCCAGTGTTCCTGGCAGTATAAGAAAATTTGTTATCATTTCTTAAGGCCCTCAATCCACATTTGGCTTCTCCTCTCTACTGATTCCAGCCTGTTCTCTACCTCCACATGTTCTTTATGTCCTGATCCACCACGGCTCCACCAGCGCTGCACCATGGCTACTGTCTACATGCCATCAGCTGCTTTATTATGGTCTCATCAAAGTGGAAATTGTGTCTTTAATTGCTTTCATCACTCAATAATATTTTTCTCATTATTCAATATGCATATTGTTTAGTATTTTGTTTAGATCAATTATTTAGTATTTTTGGGGTCTAGCCTAGATTTCTGTACTCTGGATAGTCTCTAAATTTATGCAAATATTTTGTCACTTGAATATTGAAAATATCAGTATCTTGTTTTTTTACTTGTATGTCTATAATGACCTGAACAAGTGTTCCCACATAGTTGATTACATAGTCAAATGTTGATTGTAAGTTTTATATGTGAATATATTCACATATTAGCTCTAAGCTATGCAGAGAGACAGGTTTTATCTATTTAGTGTATATCTACGTCTAAATCTATGTATAGTCACCTATAAATGTGATATATATACTAATATGTAGTTGTATAGCTATAAATAAACAAAAACATATGTAAAATGCATGTTCATGATTCCTCCCATGTGTAAATTAGCAGTGAGGTAACTTAGATTCATTGTTTGGGCCTCTTTAATAAAACAGCATAGACAGGAGAGTATACCAGAAACAGTGACTTACCTTCCTCAATTTTAGGAGCTACAAATCCAAGTCAGGAGCCTGTAAATATGCTGTCTAGCCAGGGTCACTTTATCATAGATGGCCATCCATCCATCTTCTGCCTTCATATTGTGCAAAGAGCTAGGTAGTTTACTAATGTTTCTGCCACAGGACCACTGATTCCATTCATGGGGGTTCACATCGCCTCACTAAAGTCTCACCTTTTAAAACAATAACTTTAGGGTAAGGACTGCAGCATGTGAACTTCAAAAGGAAAAATCATCCTGTCCTCTACATAGGTGACACAGTGGCCTGAAAACCCAGCTTCTCCTTCTCCTGCCTGATGTTGTTTGTTTGCTAAGACAGTGATAAAAATAAAAAGCAATACTATTTCTCACTGCATTTTAAGAAACAGGGGATCATGTTATTTGGGAGTTTAGGTTGTCCTCACTGTCTCCCTTTCCAGGTGCACACAGGCTGAGCAGATTTATTACCTTTACATCCTTCAGAATCTATCTTCCCAACCTTGCTTCTTCCATTCCATTCTTCATCTCTTAAGATTAGTGTGTGTGTGTGTGTGTGTGTGTGTGTGTGTGTGTGTGTGTGTACAGAATTTGGCATCTGTGCTATCTGCTATTTTCCTCAATCACTCTTTTCTTTAGTTTTGTGCACAATCTGTCTCATGGAAACTGGAATTCCTTCATTTGGTTGGGCTCCCTGGCCAGAGAGCTTCAGACATCCAGCAGCTTCTTGGCCTTCAGCACCAGGGTTATATGAGCACATGACTTATCAGCGGCTGTTAGGACATTTTTACACTCCTGACAAGGAGAGCGTGGATTGGAAATGGCAGAGATGGAAGGAATTAGAGACAGAAAGCTGGAATCAGGGGGCACTGAATGAATACTCAGCTGCGCCAATTTTATTTCCCCGGGGGATTTTTATACCAAGCAAAGGGGAGGGGCAAGTACAGACAGGTGTAAACCCTTCTTCAATTCTCAAATATAAAACACCCGGTAACCATACCTTTGGCCAAAGCATCCTATTATGCAGCCTTGTGGGAGAAAATAAGCTCAAATTCTCTAATCTTGAGTCAAAATGGAAACAAGCCACAAGTAAGAATCTTTGTGATCCTCCATAATGACTCCATCTAACTTTTTATATGCATGGCAGAGATCCGAACTAAGGTCATAGTGCTTGCAGGGTGAGTCCTTTGCAGACAGCCATCCCACAATCCTCAACTCAAATTCCAATCCCATTTGTTTTTCCAATAGCTCTCAGCATGCACAGTGGTATCAGCCTTGCTCAGATACAGAGACTGAGCTCTACCAGACCCGGATAAATACCTGTCTTCATTTATCATTGTGTCTAAAGAAATATGTGTACTGAAGTGAGTTCACGAATTACAATCCCTTTATCCCAAACTAAAGATGTACCAGTAAGAATAAAATGGAATAGAAAACTTTTGCAACCTTTAGGTGTTTTAACAGCTTTCCCATACCATATTCTGTAAGCCATAGGCAGGGCACATCAGCTTTCACTGTTTTCTCTCCGAAAAAAAAAGAATAAAACTGGCAGAGTGTGATAAATATAAATACAACCCCTTCTAAGATAGCCATTTGTTAGGGAACTGTATTCAAAATGAGCAAACTTCACCTCAGGAATGTTACCACCACCACAAAACAAAACAAAACACAAAAACATCATCTCTTGCTCACTGCTGTGGAACCCCAAGCTTAGAGAGAGCTACCTGGATGATGGAACACATTTCCAAAACACAGCAAGGCAACTGTTTCCATGGACAATTGTGACAAACTAAGATCTATTGAATCTATTATCTGCCAGATACCTTTATGAGCAAATCATCCACATCACTCACTTTATGTATAGAAGAATGGCTCTCACTCTCTTTGTGATGATGAGGAAATGGGGTACTGAGGGGTTAAGTCAAGCAACTCATCAGGTATAAACATGGGGTGTCAAGACAAAATGTAGGGAGCCCTTTCAATTAACAGCCAAGAAAAGCTGGTTCAGAAAGCATATCTCCAGATGTGATTTTCTAAGTACCATTGTTTATGCTGGCTGCAAAAATACCCATGCAAGGTCATATTACATTATATACTGTGTGATATAGCTGTGTGGTTTAGAAATCGCTGTGTTTGTCTTCCAGTCATATGTTGAAAGATTTGTTCTCAGTATGGCAATGTTGGGAGGTGGGAGGATCCTTAAAGGCTGGGGCCTAGTAAGAGGTAATTTATCTTCTAGGAACGCTGAATTCAGTAGGAGATAAGGTAGTTCTTTTAGAACCTGACTGTTCTCACTAAAACTTGTAATAAAGGATAAAACTGTGCCTCTATGTGTAAGAGCACTTGCTGCATGAGTGTGAAAATCTGTGTTTAAATCTTCAGTGCCCATGTAAAAACCAGGGTAAGTAGCCAGCACATGTCTGCAATTCCCTTGTGTGGGAGGCACCAGCAAGAAGATTGCTACAGCTTGCTGGCTACTAAGCCAACTCCATGCTCAGCAAGAGACTTGCACTCAAGTAAATAAGGTGGAGAGTGAACAGAATCATCGTAAATTCTCCTCTGGCCTCTTCATGTATATAAACAGGAACTTGCACATATACATATGTGCATGTATGCTCAAAAAAGGTTACAAACTGACCTAGTCTGTGTCCTCACCATCTGATCTCCTCTTTACCATGTGCTTCCCCTAGAATGCCATCTGCCATGATATACTGGAGCCAAGAGAATCCTATCACAGGCTGAATTGATGGAGATTTTTTGTTTTGTTTTGTTTTATAAAAATCTATTTTTTGATTTGGAATTTCTGTTTGTTTATTCATTTTTGCAATTTTTTATCTGAATAATCTTTATTAAAAGTATTTAACCTTACATATTTTTGTAGCAAAAAAAATGGACTAGTATAATCCCACAATAATATTATAATATTTACATTATGTTCACCTTTGCCATTTTGTATAGAAATGTGTGGACTTAAAAGCTGTTTAGCAAACAAACAAATAAAATCCCAGTGCTTGGTCTGGATTGTGTCTTTACAAATTGGCCAGAAAAACCTCAGAAGGCCCCAGAACAGACTGGCTGTTACTCTTCATGTTGATCATTAGAACTGGACATAAGTCTCTAGTGCTCAAGACACTGCCTACCTCGGATGTCAGATACAGAGAAAGCAAGCTGGAACTGAGCCGGAAGCTGCCTTCCTTCTGACTAGTTTCCAGTGCTGAGATTTGCTATTTCAGCTTCTGGGAGTGTGCTAGGGTGATGGTATCAATGATCGTACCTATCCATAAACCCTGTGTGTTGTAGAAAGTTTCCCAAGCCCATTTGGGCATGGAGGTTCGTACCTGGCCCGCAGCAGCTTTTGTTCCCCAAAGAAATGAATCAGATACTTATATTATCTTCATACTGTTTGGCCCATGTCTCAAGCACATTACTAGCTAGTTCTTTCATATTAATTCAACCCCATTTCTTTTAATCTGTCTGCCACGTGGCCCGGCCTGCGGCTCACCTGGATTTCTTACATGTCTCTTCTTCGGTGGTCGGGGGTCGGATGGCGACTGATTAATTCCACCCTCCTTCTACCTGTCTCTCCTTTGATTCTCCACCCACTTCTATGGTGCTGCACTTAGTCCAAAACAGCTCCTTTATTTACAGCATACAGAGAACATTCTACCACACCCATAAACCATGGTATTAACATTAGAAGCAAAATGTGTTTACTAGTGCAACAGTATTCTGACTGTTATGAAGGTAACCAACTTTTAGTTTTGGTTTGCCTATCAGTCTGCAAAAGAGAACATATGCCTGGTTTTGTAACCTGAAAAAAGACCTCTGGCTAAAAGACCCAAGGAGGAAAACTTATTACTATTGTATTGGCACAACATCAAAATTTATTCTAAATATTTATGTTGCTAACCATAGTCAAGTGCTACTCTCAGCCTTAATCAGAGATACGTCTCTTTGTGGCATTGATATTGTGTACAATGATGCTCACGTGGCTTAGGATGAATGAGATCAGAGTGCTAAGTGTTAAACAGGACCTTTAAAACAGCCCCATTAGGCTCAGAGAACACTGAGGAAATGGGAGCAAAGTGATGTAAAGCCCAGAGACAGAACATATGAGAAGCCCTAACTTCAGAGCATGATAGTCATTGCAAGCATGACCCTCACAGCAGCTGCATGTGGCTGCCTTAGGCTTGCACAAGACTGAGCCCGCTGTGATCCAGGAGGAGTTTATGTGGTCCTACTCTTTTCTACTGATCAATTGGCAACAGAGGAATTTGGAGAGAAGAACAGCCATTGCCTTCAGTTGTCTACTCCCTTCTCAACTCCCCGGGCTCCAATGGATATCTCCCAACTCATAGTCACAGACAGTCCTGGTTAAAATCAGTGGATTACAAATGAAAACAGCAGGAACTGAGAAAATGACCGGGTGGGAAGAGAGAAGATAAATGGGCCGGTGGGGGCATGGTGAACAGAATGAATGTATACAAGTATGGCATTGCATTGTCAAGGAACAAATTTCATCAACAAAAACGAAAAAAATCAGCTTTAAAAATATGTGAAAACATTAAATGAAACACAAAGTTAAAAATCAAATTGGGGCAAGTTGAGATAACTGGATATTTTATACGTGGAAATTAACCTTAATTTCATTTAAAAGATAAATCGTGTTTAGAATAATAAAAGAAACACTAGTATATTAAAAAGTCAAATGATTCATGGTATATTCATCTCTGTGATTTGAATTTGATGAGCAATAGTGTCTGATTCTCATATTAGCTCTAGTTCATATTAAATACCGCTTGCCACACATTAAACTTATTCACCACCCTGTTCTACATCAGGTGCTCATTGCTTTTCATATTTCTATGATGAGCATGCACACCTTTGTCTTTGAGACATCTGTATTCCACATTAGCATTATGGAAATTCAAGTAGTCCTTTGGATGGCATCGTGGGTCAAGATAGAGAGGGAAGGTCCCAGATGGCCACAGACTCCCACTGCAGACAGGTCTGTTGCTAGGCAACCACATCGATCTTCTTCTATTCCTTTGCTGATGACCCCTTTTGCTTTCCAGGGATTGATTGTTGTCACTTACAGCAGGAGGTAGTTAGAATCTTTTCCCTTCTTTAATATTTATAAAGTCAAAGAATCTTCAAGGCCAAGCACTCTTAGGAATTCTGCTTTCACTCCCAAATGCATATGATTAGAAATATCTTCTCATTCAGGGCATATCATTTTGGGTATATATAAGTAGATATATTTTCTCCTGTCTTAGCCTGGCGGTTATCAAAACCAAATTGTTTATGTTAACTAAAGTGCAAGCATTTCTTTCTGAAGAAGACTGATTGGTTTGAGGCCTGCCATGCCTGCCTATTTCTGTTGGGAGAACAAAGATCCAAGTGGGAAAGTCAGATCTATTTCTGCTTCTAACCATAAAACATCTCACTTAACAGAGCATAACAGAAGGCACCATCCTGCCATGGTACTTTGAGGTCCACATCCTAAACATCAAGTTGGACAACAGCGTAGTCAAACACTCAGTGGCTAATCAAACAAGCAGACTGCTTTCTCCTCTCATCCCTGGAACTGTGTGGAGGGGTTTCCTTGATTAGAACGCATCCTGAATCTGTCAGGTGGCAGCCTTCACAGAGTTAGGTTTTTGATTACATCTTCGAATGATTAAATGTCTGATTTAAATATAGTACTGCTTTATATTTCAGGATAAATTTCAAAAGCCAGATGGAGACAGACTTTAGTATACCTCCCATTAAATCTAAAGAGGATTCCATTTAAGTAAGTACCTCAACAGTACTTTTTTTAGCCCTTCTTGCCTAGGAGAAGGCCACATCTAGCATTCTGAAAACTTTAAATTCTCTGTGGCTTCTGGGCAAAAGCGAAGATATACAAAAGAAGATATCATAAGTTGAAGTTTAGTGATTGAGGAATGGCTCAGGCAATGAAGTTCCTGGCATACGAACATTAGTACATAAACTCATGTTTATTTTCAAGTGTTCATCACCAGGAGTCATTGAGGCTTGAGGCCTCTGGTTTCATCAGTAATAGGTTCCCACTGGGGCTCCTCACACATATCTTGTTGTTGTCCTGTGTCATGGAGATCTGGCTGTTTTAGATTTGTATGTTCTTCCTCTTCATATTCTCCAGTAGTTCATAGACTAAGTGAACATTGAGGTGGCGCAACTTATATCCCTAGTTCTGGGCCTAGGTGGTTGCTGTATTCATCAGTTCACTATCTTTCCGTCGTTACCACAATACAGGTGAGTTCTCTAGCACTGCCTTGTAATAAAAAGTTTCTGGCCCAGTCTAGCCCCAGGACCTAGCTCCAGCAGTTCCAAAATAACACACAGAAGCTTGTATTAATTTTATGCTGATTGGTCTATGGCTCATACATACACCTTGCTAACTTTTAATTTTTTTAACTATCCCATGATTCTTATCTTATTTAGTCAGGAGGCTTGACACCTTTTCTTAGAGCAGCGTGGTTGTCTTCTTTCCTCTGTGTCTGCTGGCATCTCTGCTGGTGTCTGTCTGGCATCTCTGGTGGCCTCTCTGCAATGCTCTTCCTGTTTCCAAAGTTTTCTCAGTCTGGTAGTCCAACCCACATCTCCTGACAGACCTTAGTATACCTCTCATTAAATCTAAAGAGGACTCCATTTAAGTAAGTAAGACAAACCACACCAGCCTCCATAAACTCCTACATCTGAATCTCTGATCCCCACATAGTGGAACTATTTAGGAATGATTAAGGAGGTATAGCTTAGTTGGAGAAGGTATGGCTTTGTTGGAGATGTACCACTTGCAGTGGGATTTGAGGTTTCAAAGGTCCACACCAACCGCATTCTCCCTCTCTCTCTCCCTCTCTGTCTACAACTTGTAGATAAGATAAGAACTCTCAGCAACTGCCCCAGCAGCATACCTGCCTACCTGCCGCCATGCTCACTGCCATAGTGACCCTGGACTAACTATCTGAAACTGTCAGCAAGCTTCCAATTAAATGCTTCATCTTACAAGCTGCCTCTTGGTGTTTAATCATAGCAATAGAACAGTGACTAAGACAGATGGTGACTCCTTATCCACATATGTACTTACTCATGAACTCGTGTTACAGTTCATTACACTCATTACTCCTTTCTAAATGTTCTCAGTCCTCCACCATTAAAGCTATAGAAACCATTAACATCTCCTGAGATCACATTATCTTCCCAGTTTTTGAAGACTGATCCATAATGCACCCCCTCAAGATCCTAGTTGATTTTTAAATTCTGTCGGTGTAATTTCATTTATAAACGTTCATATACATGTGCCAATTCAATTATAGTTATTGTCTTCCTGCTCTTTAAAGTATTGATTCACTGAAGTTTATGAAAACAGCCTATTTTCAGTATTTTAAGATCATTTTTATCTTCTCATCTCTCATGTCAAGGAATAAGACATTAGATAACTTTGAGTTTCAGCATTAAACTACTACATAAAATATAGCTATGATGTAACAAAAGAGACAATGTAAATATCTCAATGATTGCATCAATCAATTATCAAAGTAGTAGCTAGCATGTATTTGAGAATTACTTGGTATCAGGAATTGTACTAAGTATTTCATATTTATTCTTCATGTCCAAAATTACCCTAGGATATAGATATAATTATAATCTCTTTTTAGCAGCTAATGGAAAAAGAGGTACAGAAATGTTAAGAATCTCCCCAACAGATACACAGCAATTAGCTGACAGAAATATAGTTTGAATTGGGACAATAAGATAAAGTGTTCATTATAGCAGCTACTTTTATTGTTTTATTAATAAATAAGTCTCAGAACTCAGATATTCAGGTATCAACCTGATAGATCCACAGAGCAGCAGAGATCACCTGACCTCTTCTCCACCTTGTAACGGTGAAAAGACCCTTGAATCTTTGCAGGCGTCTTCTCCTCTCTGAGTCTGTCAGAAAACTCTGTGGGTTATTTCAGTCAGCAGAATGTGGTCTCCACCCTGTGAATCAAGTTTTCACTCCACCTGTAGTCTCGGAGTGACAATACAAACAAATCTCCCACAACAGCTCACTTTATGAAGCATGGTGTTTATAGTCACTTTAATTCTTACAGAAAAGTCCTTTTCTTTAAGGTAAGCATTCAGAGCAAAATCTCCATTGTAATAAAGTCTTTATGAGCCAGGAATTAATGGTTCATTAACAGTGTTTTAATTGGAATTTTTATTGACCCAATTTTTATTTAAAATGGAATTGTCCTCATATTTTCATCATGGATAATTAGCTTTCATGGAAAAATTTGAGTCAAATCTACCAAACATCTATTGTGGTAAATGATTTTTATTCCTAGAAAATAACACTAGCAGAGTCACTGCATTACATGTTCTGATTAAGTTATAGTTATATATAAAGCTACCCTTGCTGGGGAGGAGATGGGGAGATGTGGAGAAGAGAGAGTGACTGGAGTAGGTCGCGGGGGGGGGGAAGAAAGAGACCTCGAACAAGGATATACACAGATAGAAAATGTGACTTTATTCATAATTAAAAAAATCCAGCTTGCAAAGGGGCGGCACCTCCTCTGGCCATTGTCACATCTGTGTGCTGGACCAAGGTCCTTATCGCGAGACTCGTAATTTTCAATAAACCTTGCTTTTGCATTTCGAGAAAAAAAATAAAGTTACAGTGGATTTTTAGGAAGAGTCATATAGCTACAAACAATTGAATGCAGTACAACAGTATATAGTATAGAGAGAAGGAAAGTATGTGTTTGTATCTGTCTGTGTGTCCATGTACATGTGTGTAAATGAGTGAGTATGTGTGTGTGTGTTGAGGGGGTTGTCTGGCTGTGTATCTTTATGCAATGCAGGTAGTAACATACCTGCTGAGATCATGAAGGTCAGGCCTAGCCCCCAGGTCCAGGTCCAGGAGCTGAGTCTTAAGCAGCCTAAACTAATTGTAGTAATTGCATCTTCTTTATCACTGATTACTTCACAAGTGTCACTGGGCACAGACAGACAAGCGAGGAAGTGCGCTGTTGGGACTTCCGGTAAAGTTTTCCTGTTCCACTCAGTTAACTGACCCAGGAACCATGAGACCTATAGATAGGTTAATATGTGAGATATGTTTTCCTTGTTCCCTTGGACAGTTTGATTGTACTGCATATTATTTAAACAATTTAGCTTCCTTTTTTTGTGATAAGCCTAAGAAAGATAAACTCTCACATCTGACTTTGGCTTTTGAAATCAAGATAGGAAACCTGTCAAGTATATAGTCATTGCATTTTCCCTGCTTTATGAGCTGGAACAAAGAGATCATTTTATTTATTGAAAAGATTATATTTCAGACAAGTGTGGTGGTACATGTCTACAGTCTCAGTTCCCAGAACTCTAGAGGGAACAACAGGACTGGGGGCTCAAGATGTCCTCAGCTACATGATAAATTCAAGACCAGTCTGAACCAAATCAGGCTGCCTCAAAATAAATTTTAAAACAAATTTAGTCATGATGTAGTACTGTAATTTTTGTAGTTGTTTTGGTATGGGTTTTAGTTTTTAGAAATGCTGTTTTTCTGTGTAGTCCTGAATGTCTTGAAACTAAACCAGGCTTTCCTAAAACTATTTCTATAGACCAGGGTGTCCTAGAAAACAAGGATCAACCTACCTCTGCCTCTCAAGGGCTGAGATTAAAGACATGTGTCACTATTGCCCAGCCATATGGCATTCTCACTGAACATTAAATTGGATAAATCCTTTTATGGAGAATTTTATATTCCTGCAAAAAGTTTGTCTATAGTTTACCTGTTCTGTCTTTATCAAGTTTTGGTATCAGAATAATGTTGACTTTGAAGAAGGAATATGATGGCATTGAACTCCTTTGTATTTTGTAGAATAGTTTGAGAAGTGTTAAATAAAAAAAAAAATCTCCAAAATTGAAAATGAGATTACATAAAACTGAAAAGCTTCAGCACACAACAGGATATTATCAACAGCACAGACAGATAGCCTGCAGGATCCAGAGAACTCTTTTCTAGCTGTGCTTCTGGCAATGAGTTAATATCTAAGCACTGAAAAGTGAAACTTCTAGTCAGTAAATGGGCCAATGAATTGAACAGAACGTTTTCAAAAGAATAGATACAAATGGTCAACTAATATTTTTAAAACTGTTCAACATCCTCAGCCATCATGGAAATGCAAATTAAAACAATTTTGAGATTCCATCTCACTTCAGTCAGAAGGGTTATGCATGTGATGTGTGGTAGTTTGAATGTATCCTGCCCTCATAAACTCATAGGAAGTGGCATTATTAAGAGGTGTGGCCTTGTTAGAAGAAGTGTGATCCTGTTCAAGAAGGCTGGATGACACTCACCTTTAATTCATACCTGAGGTTGGAGGACAGACCTTTAATCTGGACCACACCTTCTTTTGGAGATGAGTAATTGTGAGGATGAGCTTTGAGATCTTTTTCTCAAGCTTCCCTCAGTCGACTTCCTGTTGCCTGCAAGATATATGGTCCCTTGGCTATTTCTCCAGCCTGCATGCTACCATGCTCCCCACCATGATGGACTGAACCTCTGAACTGTGTGTGAGCCCCCTAAATTAAATGTTTGCATTATAAGAGTTGCCATGGTCATGGTGTCTCCTCACAGCAATAGTAAAGACTAAGTCAGGATGCTAATGAGGAAATAGGCAGAAGGGAAAGACTTTGTTCACTGTTGAGAGAAAAGTGCACTGGGGCTGCTAAATTCTCTTTTAATTGGCTTATGGCAAAAGTGTGGCTTAACGTGGCTTAGAAAACAAGCTGTGACACTAACTTCCATAATGCAGCCACTTTGGAAATCACTGTGAAAATTTCTCTTACACACATAAAAATCCACTAAATATATCTACAGACCTAGTCACACCACACCTGGGTGTAAGCCAAAAGGACATTATATCCTCCAAAGAGATATTTGCACATTCATGTTTATTGCTGGGTTATTCACAACAGCTGGAAATGTTATCTGTCTATATGCCTATTGACAGATGAGTGGGTAATAAAAATGTGTCACATATAGGTAATATAATTTTATTCAGCCATAAACAAACCTGAAATTATGAATTTTGTAGGAAAATGGACATGACTGGAAAAACATTATATAAAGTGAAGTGTCTGACTGAGACGGATGCAGCCTGTTCTCTGTCATGCACAGGTATTTAGATATGTGCATTTGTGAGGGCAGATGAAAAGAACAGAGTCCAGACAGCTAGAAAGATATCCAAGACAGATGAAAAGGCTTGAAGAGTAGATGTGAGATAAGAAAAACACATGATATGAAATGAAGGAGATTGCTAAGTGTATAATGGTACAGTACAGTCAGTAAGGGACAGGAGGTGGGGGAGGAGGATAAGGTGACGGTACCAACCAAAACTAAGTATATATGAAAATTCCATAAAGCAATTTGTTACTATATGCCAACTCAAACATTAAGAAAATATATCAATTGCTGCTTTAAAGATATATTGTTAATGGAAAATATATATTTAAAACATAATTTTAGGTTTTGAAATAATTATATTATTTCCCCTACACTTTCCTCTCTCGAAATTCTTCCACAAACCTCCTCACCTTGCTCTCTTTCAAATTTACAGCTTCTTTTTCTTTAATTGTTATTGCATAAATGTGTATATTCATCTATATCCTATACACATAATTATAACCTGTTCAGTCTATATAGTGTTACTTCAACATATTAAAAATACTTAACATTTGTGTTCTTTATTAATTGGTCCCTTTATAAATAAATAAACAACATTTTTTTAACTGTATAAAAAGGATTTCATCTTTTGCTAATATACATAAAGTTGCTACGGGAAGAATCCTAGACAGAACAAAGTTGTATATAGTGAAAGCTGTTCTACATACAGGGCTAAGGGTTTAATCTAGCCTGTAATGGCTATATGACCTCAAAAAAGCCATTCAATGCCCTCGTATCTTAGAGTCTTCATGAATAAAATGAAAAAGTCAGATATGAGGTCCTTAAAGTCCATTCTAGATTGACTAAATTACAATTCTATATCTCAAGGCTACAAAAATGTAGTCATTAAAAATTTATATGGAAAATTTGAGGGGAGATAAGTTTTTCTAAACAAATTCTTTATTTTAGAGTAGTTAAAAGTTTATACACAAAACTGATAGATTTTTTCATCACTTTATACCTAATCTCCCTTATTTTATTGCTATGATACATTTATAAATTTATAAGCCAATAGTCATACAACATTGTTAGATGAAGTTCTTGGTTCTAACCAAATGCTCCTACAGAAATTTGTATCTTATTTAATTATCACGTTGCTTTACATTATTCTTGGCTGTGACAGTTTCTTACACTTATCTGGATGACCTTGACAGTTCTGAGAAGAGCTGACCAGGTATTTTGTAGGCTATTTTTTTGTTTGTTTGTTTTCTGTTTTATTTATAAAATAAAGTCTGTTTTATGCATGTATCCCCTTGCTCCCCCTCCCAACCCCTCCTGGTCAGCCTTCAGCCTCCCTCCTCCCCATCCTCCCATCTCCTACCGAAAAAGGGCAAGAGGTCCCAAGGTGGATCAGCTCAGCATCCACTCTAGGCAAGTCCAATTTCCTCATCCTAATACCTAGACTGGGTTAGGTGTTCCTCTGGAGGTATTTTGTAGACTATTAATTGTATATTTTTTTCAGGAACTATTTATTAGCTTTTGAAATGAAGAAAATTAAGTAAAATCCTCTTCTCTCATAACACCCAAGGAACACACTATTGACTCTGGAGCAGTCCTGTATGCCGTGGCTCAGGTCATGAGATTGGAGGATTTACATTCTTCTGTGCATCAGATAGTAGGCTGGATGACAAACTAAACATAATGAGCTTTGACCTCATTAAGCATATAGTTACATGAGGAAACTTAGCTAATTGTGGTTACAAATAATTGTAACTCAATATGTAACACAGGAGGATCTGACATAAATTGATGAGTCTCTAGAAAGTTTTATTTAATAGACATACAAGTCATAGTCGGGAGAAACCTTGACAAAGAGATTTTCAAAGGATGACACAGATAGGCAGCCTGAACTGCTGATGCACAGATCTTGACCTAGAGAGGCTTATTCCCCTATTTTTTTTATGGATAAAGTCTCATTTTTTATCGATGTATCCCCTTGTTCAAACTTCCTTCCCCTTCTCAACTCCTCCCAGTCACTCTCTCTTCTCCCCATCTCCTTATCTCCTCCCCAGCAAGGGGAAGTAGGTCTCAAGGTCCATATGTGGCTTAGTTCAGCATCCACTCCAGGCAGATCTGCTTTCCTCATCCCAACATCAAGACTGGGTCAGGTGTTTGTCTGGAGGGAATGGGCTCCAAGGTGCCTGTCCAAGGTGTTTCAGATCCCTAGCTGTTCAGTGGTTGTGGTTTGCAGCTTGGGTATGCTTTGCTTTTTGTTTAAAATCTACTAATGAGTGAGTACATCCCCTGCTTATCTTTCTGGATTTGTGATACCTCACTCAGGAGGATATTCTCCAAATCCATCTATTTGCCTGCAAGTTTTAGGATATCATTTTTCTTACTGCTGAGTAGTACTCCATTGTGTAGATGTACCACCTTAAAGAAACAGAAGAAAATACAAACAAAAAATTGAAAGATATGAACAAATCCTTGAAAGAAAACCAAGAAAAGGAAAACCAAAAAATGAAAGAAATATTTCCCTAGTCTTAAACTTTGACCTTTTGACTGCTTTCTTTCTGGAATGCTAGAACCCCAGTGACCCCCTTTTAAGGAAATAGGAAATAAGCAAATGTAAACACGTCTTCAAATTCTTTGAGCTGTAAATCTTTGCAATTTAGAAAAGCCTTTCTCAAGGTCCCAAGAGCCATCCTTGTGAATTCTATCATAGCAGAAGAGAGTACTCAGGTCTCCCCGAGGCTGTAGGGCACTAGGACCCTAATGTAAAATCACATCATTGCCTAAAGCAGATGCCTCATCTCAGTAACCATCTACCTCTAACATGCCCTAGTGCCTTTCCACTCACCCTGCCCCATCCACACTGAAGACTCTTCTGCATTTGGTTTCAACTTTCCCTTATTGCAGCATTCTTGAATAAAGGATTCCTTGACACTTTATCCAGCCCACAGAAAACTCTCTTCTACAAGTATGAGGAAGTATTAAGACAACTCCAGCTGTCCAAAGGTCAAGTTAAGATGTGGACCCCATTTACACAGAAGGGGAGGTGATAACAAACAGCTGGAGCAATACTTGTCCTGTTAAGAGGAAGTTCATGCTTTGCTTTGAATACTGGCATAATGGCTATTGTAGACAAACCCTCTAACTAATAAACATTGCAAAGTTATTTTAAAGTTGTATTTGAAGGCATTGAGATCAAAAGGACAATAAGGATTGGAAACCCCAATTCTTCAAGAGAAAGGAAAGTATCAAGTTTGGCAGTAGCATCCTCCCCCAGGCCATCTGGGTAATCGCTGTGTTGAATGAGTGGCTGGTATGCTGAGTATAGATTACCGAAGACTCAAGTCCTTCATACTCTCTTCCTTTGAAACCTAGACTATACTTATGATTGCTTGATGGAAGCAGAGGTGAGTCTCTGAATTAAGAATGAAGAACACCCTTGGGACCACCTGCCGCCTGCCCGGGGTGGGGGTAGGGGTTGTGGAGAAGAGAGAATGACCTGATGTGTTGGGAGGGGGAAAGGACCTTGAATAAAGATATACAGGATAGAAAGTGTGGCTTCTTTGTTCATAATAATAAAAATAAATAAATAAAACCCTGAAAGAAATAAAAAATAATGGGAAAGAAATTATAATATGTAGATAAATATCAAGAAAAGCCAACTCATGCAAAAATGGCAAGTCCATTAGTTAAAGGATTATAATTTTTGAATTAGTGGTACAGGAATCAATCACCTTCCATGTAGTTGCTATGGACAGCAGTGGGTGTGCTTATGTCTATGTGCCTAGGCAGTCTCAAAGTATCCACAAAACAATACAGATGGCTATCAATGTACTACCTGTTTAGAAAGCCCAGGGACCTGAGTTTGGATCTTTAGGATTCACAAAAAAAGAAAAAAAAATGTGATACACGATGTGATGTTGTTTCTTTTTGTTTCAGTTATCATTTTCAACTTGATTCAGTTAGAGTCAGTTGGGAAGAGGGAACATTATTTGAGAAAGTACCTCTATCAGATTGGTCTGTGTGTAAGAGTATGGAAAATTTTCATGATCAATGCCCTATGTAGGAAGATTCATCTCCCTATGAACAGGCTCATGCCTGCTCTCATGTTTTAGGGTTGTACAGAAAAAAAAAAAAAACAAGATAGGAAAGCCATAGAGGAATATTTCTCCCTGTCCTCTGCATCAGTTGGTCCCTCAAGTTTTTTTTTTTTTTTTCCTTTCTGAGTTTATGCCCCAATTTCACTTCCTCATGGACAGTAATCTGTAGAAGAAGAACACCTGTTTTTGTTGTTGTTTTTGGTTTTTCCTTCTTAAAACAGTCAAACTACTATGACGACACACACACAAAAAGTCCACATTGAAGACTCAGACAGCAGAATGGCCATGCCTGCACTATTCATAGTTGATAGCTGAAGTTGTCACATGTTTATTAACACTGAAATGGATGATAAGGTTTGATACAATCATACATTGGAAAATGTGTTACCTATAACAGTATATGTATCAATATATGAATATAACAATATATGAATCATCACTGTCTTAAAGGTCAGTTTGCAAATCTGTAAAGCTGATAGATACCCTTAGAACAGGAGAAACATAGTTTCGAAGTCCCTTGCAATGCTTCTATTAACTGGTAAGACTATTGCTCTGCCTCAGAGATGTTTGTTCATGGGTGTGCTCCTTCTTTGCCAGTTCACTGAGCTGCTTTCTAGATTGCAATATAATTGTACTTAACACAAAAATAATTACAAATTTAACCAAATCTTTAGCTTAGTCACAGAGAAAGAAGGAATATTTTTTTTGTGAAGCAGAAAAGGAAACTGGAATTGTACATAAGAAATATGTACTTGCACTTCCGTATACTCAATAGAAATTGGATTTATTTTTAACTGTCTATGGTTCAATCTGAATTGTGGTTTTTTTTTTTTAGTCCCACTCCCCAGTTTATTGGTTTCTTCCATAAACAATCGGAAGTCCATAAGATATAAGGTCTTCTGTTGCACGCCTGCTCGATCTTTTACTTTATGAATACATCTCAAGTCATTTTCCTTTGCATTCATTTAACTAATTCTCTTACTGTCAATGGCTCTGGGCCAAAGCAGAGCAGGAAGAAATGCGCTTTTGTCCTGTCTTTCACATTTGTTTTATTTACATCCACCCTCCATTTGTGTCTTTAGATGTAGTACACTGGCTTGATGGCTTTCGGTCTGCAGCTAAGGTTTCTTGGTGTTTTCAGAGGAAACAACCCTGTCTGCCTATCAGACATGAAGTCTCACAGAGAAATGTGACTCGTGTGGAGCCTTTCTAACAGTGCAGGGAGATTTCTCTCACCTGCTCATTTAGAGCCTTTAAGCCTTGACAGCTTCTAGTGTTCAAGTGATCCTGTGTCCTTAACAGTCTCATGTGTTTCCTGTCATCCAGTTAGTTTACAGAAGCCACATCAGGCTGTTTCATGTACATGGACATTCCACGAAACACTCTCTGTGATTAGTACATTTTTGAATCTTTACTTTCACTGAGCTTCTAGGAACAACATACAATGTTGTTCATATTTTTGCTTTCACTTTTATACTAGGAGATTCTTGCCATCTTATCCTAAACTGTGAGAAAAATCCTAAAGCTATGAGAAAATAATATGTACTTAAAAACCGTAATCAAATCTTCTTCTGCACTCCATTGTTTAAGGTCTGACCACAAGTGAGAACAAGTCCATAATGATAAACAGTCTACACTAATATTGAAAGAGAACTTTGTTTTATTTTTATGTTTGTTACTAATATTTTTTAACTTTAGTGATTCATAAATCAAGAAATCAGTTTTTATCTTTAAAATAAATGGAATGGATAGTCACTTCTAAAAGGTGACTCTGCAGGTGAAGGTCTCTGCTGCTATACATGACAGCCTGAATTCAATGCCATTGACCAACACAATGGAAGGAGTGAAGCAACCATTGCAGATGGTCAGATTGTCCTGTGACCCCTACCTGCTGCCATGGCACACCCAGAAAGGCACTGCACTCTAGAGCATGTTTATAATTCTCTTTCTTTGTTGTGTCTTTGTGTGGTTTGGCTACCAAGGTGACTGTAGCCTCATAAAAAGAATTTGGCAATATTCTTTCTGTTTCTATTGAGTGGAACCATTTGAGGATTATTGGTATTAGTTCTCTTTTGAAATTCTTGTAGAATTCTGCACTGAAGCCATCTGTCCCTGGGCTATGTTGGCTTGGGAGACTTTTAATAACTGTTTTTATTTCCTTAAGAGTTATAGATCTGTTTAAGCCACTTATCTGATCTTAATTTAATTTGGGGAAGTGATAACTATCCAGAAAGATGTCAATTTCTTTTAGATTTTCCAGTTTTGTGGAGTACAGATTTTTGAAGTATAACCTAATGTTTCTCTGGATTTTTTCAGTGTCTGTTGTTATAACCTCCTTTTAAGTTATGATTTTGTTAACTGGAATATTCTCTCTCTTCCTTGGTTAGTTTGGATAAGGATTCATGTATCTTGTTGGCTTTCTCAAAAAATCAAATCATTTTCATTGATTTTTTGTATTGTTCTTTTCATTTTAATTTTATTGATTTCAGCCCTGAGTTCAATTATTTCATGTCATCTACTCCTTCTGGGTGAATTTGCTTTTTTTTGGTTTAGATCTTTCAGCTGTGCTGTTCAGTCCAAATTTTTCTATGTAAGACCTTAGTGCTAGAATCTTTCCTTTTAGAAACTGCTTTCATTGTGTCCCATAAATTTGGGTATGTTGTGGATTCATTTCATTGATTTCTAGAAAGTCTTTCATTTCTTTCTTTACTTCTTCTTTGACCCACAGGTGGTTCAACTGATAGATGTTCACTTTCCATGACTTTCTGTGGATTGTGTTGTTGAATTGTAACTTTAGTTCAGGGGTCATTCCAATTTTTTTGTATCTATTCATATTTGCTTTGTGACCAAGGGATATTAATGACAAGTGATTGTTAATTCCTGTTATTTTTGGTGTGTGTGTGTGTGTGTGTGTGTGTGTGTGTGTGTGTGTGTGTGTGTTTCTCTTCTTTGGGGCTTTCTTCTATGGGATTGTCTATTGCTTGTGGTTTTGTGAGTGTATGTATCTTCCTTAAGTTGGAATTTTCCTTCTAGCACTTTCTGTAAGGCTGGATTTGTAGATAGGTAGTGTTTAAATCTGATTTTTTTCATGGAATATCTTTTTTTTTACTCCATCTATGATGATTAATAGTTTTACTTAGTAGAGCAGTCTGATCTGACATCTAAGGCGTCTTAGTGTTTATGTAACACCTTTTCAGGACCTTCTGTGTTTTATAGTTTCCATTGAGAAGTCAGGTGTTCTCATGGGTCTGTCTTTATAAATTACTTGGCCCTTTGCCTTTGCAGCTCTAAAAATTCTTTATTCTGTATGTTTAGTCTTTTGATTATCATATGGTAAGCAGAACTTTTGGAGAGTGACCACTTTATTTAGTGTTATGTAAGCTTCTTAAATTTCCTTCTTTAGACTGAGAGAGTTTTCTTCTAAAATTTTGGTGAATGTATTTTCTGTGCTTTGAGCTGGTATTCCTTTATTTTTATTCCTATTATTCTTTTCATGGTGTTCCAGATTTTCTGAATGTCTTGTGTCATGACATTATTTTAGCTTTAGTTTTCCTTTTCCTTCCTATAAGTTTTCCTTGACTGATATATCTTTTTCCACACCAGAGATTCTCTCTTCCTGTTGGTTATGCTTGCATCCTCTTCATTTGCTCCAGTTTCCATTTTCAGCATTCCCTCAGTTTGTGTCTTTATTGCTTCAATTTTTCCTATTTTTCTTGGCTTTTTTTAAAAAAAGGGGATTTATTGATTTCTTTCATTTTGTTGTTTGTCTTTGTCTCTATTTCTTTAAGGAAGTTTTAATTTTCTCTCCTTTAGGCTTCTATAATCTTCATAAAATTATTTTTAGGTTGTTTTTCTTCTGCTTCTTCTTCATTGAAATGTTTAGGTGTTGCTGTTGTCAAAGCACTAGTTTCTAGTGGTGCCATGCTGTTCTTTATGTTGTTATATATACTTTTCACTGGCCTCTACACATCTCTTCTTCAAATTGGTGCACGATTTGTCTGTGTCTCAGGGAGCATCTCTTGGTCCAATCTGAGCTCTTGCTTCACTTGGATTTGGTATGTTCTGTGTCACAGAGAGTGACTCTTGGCCCAAGAGGGGCTTGGCAAATCTGTGTCTCAGGGAACCACTAAGGTTGCAAGGTGACAGGTGAATTTTGGGGTTGGGATGGGTCTTGTAGATGCAAGGTCTAACAAACTGGAGTGTTAATGGGGAATACCAGCCCATAGAAAGTTTCTCTGCTGTCCTGGGATAGGGGCAAAAATGCCAAAAGAAATTATGTGAAAAGATAGAATATATAATAAATTCATTATATATTTATTGCAAGCAACATTTTATTTATTTATTTTTTGCATGAATGTCTGTATGGGGTTGTCCAAAGTCCTATAGCTAAACAGATGTGAGCTGCCATGTGAATGCTGGGAATTGAATTTGTGACCTCTGGACAAGCAACCAGTGCTCTTAACCCACTGAACCATCTCACTAGCTCCCAATATTTTAATTTTAAGTGTTTTACAGAGTACTTAAGCCAATTACTTGTGCATAACACATATAAAACCACTGTAATAACTCAGATAAATGCAATTGATTCAATTATATTTCTTGTTTCCTAATGTACTGTTGTCACAGTGTACTTCTCTGTGAAAAGACACACTTACATTTATTCATGTACTCCTTGACTTTAATATTACAAAACACTGTAAAAATCTGTGAACAAGTCAGAATTGAAGTCTGGAATTAGAAGTTTCTGGCTCAGTCTAGCTCTGAGGTCCAGACACACAGTCTCATAACTTCTTAGTACCAAAGATACACGCAAAAATTGAATACAAACTGTTTGGTCTAAGGTTCAGCCTTATTACTTCCTAACTCTTATATGTTAAATTATCCCATAATTTTATTTTTGTTTAGCCACATGGATTGATACCTTTTTTCCCAGTGCAGCATTCTCATCCCATTTCCTGTGTCTTACTGTCATCTGCCTCTGTGCTCTTCTGCTTCCCAGAATTCTCCTACTCTGGTTGCCCTGTCTCTACTTCTTGTCTAGCTCTTTGACCGGTAAGCATTTTATTAAACCAATATGAGCAACAATCTTTACAGTGTACAAGAGTAATATCCCACAGCAGAAGTCTATGTAAAAACTATCTGTGGTCTCCTTTCCCCTGTTCTTTTCTGTCTCTTTCCAATGATAATCTGACGCAATTGCTTAACATTACCTGTCATTCAAATTCTGCAGATAGACAGGTATGTAATTTTGTTGTGTATATAAATTTTCACCTGAGTATAAACTCTAGTATTCATAGATCATAAATATTACCCCTGAAGAAAAAGAAAGGCTAACATATATTTCCTAAAGTAGGAACAAAAATAACAGTGTTTACACAGACACAAAAACTGAGCAATCTCTCATGGCTAATTTTGAGCCCACAAAAGAAGAAAACTTTTACTTTTTCAAGAAATCAAGAGTTGTTTTTTTTTTTTGTCCAGAACCAGTGTTACATACTATACAGATACTACAATATGTTTACTTGCCCACAGATAATTTTATTACACTAGCTATTACTAATAAAATTATTATGAGCAGTCAGAAAATAAACATGCAAAGCAGTCAACCTGTTCACTTGCATGGCTGCAAGTTGATAGAAAATTTAGTCAATTTAATTCATATAATATAATTTATGACTACTAGAAAGATGGCAAAGCTATCAAAAATTTCCATAGAGAGTCATAAAAGTTCCACCTTTTGTTATTAATCTATGTCCCAAACTATGTAGCTAAAGCTATTGAGCAGACTGCAAAGCTTAACAAACCTTTCAATCTGTAGCCTTGCAGGACTGCATGGTCTCAGTTTATAATCTGTTCTGAGGTAGGCATAAGTTTTTTTTAAAGTACATTTATCTTTTTCTCACATTATGCCTTTAATAAGTTAACAGTGTCCAAGGGGTTTCCAGTCTGATGTGAACACAGAATGCTGCATCCCACAACACACAATCTAGAATCCACAATGATATAGGAACTATGTCCACTTGAGACTGGAAACACTTTGCACATTGCTTATTTATGAGCCTTGTCTGCCAGTCAAGAGTATTGCTGCTCTAGAGGAGGGTGGAATCCAGATGCCAGTGAGCCTTATTCCTATAGCAGACTTTATGGATGTCTGCTGCTGAATAATCATATTAAGAGTTATTGGAGGGGCTGGAGAGATGGCTCAGTGGTTGAGAGCGCCGTCTGCTCGATTCCCAGCACCCACATGGCAGCTAACAACTGTCTGTAGTTCCAGTTCCAGGCAAACACCAAGGCAAATAAGTAAATAAATAAAGTTTTTTTTAAAAAAAAAAAGAGTTATTGGATAATAAATAATCGTATCTTGTGTTATATCTCCTAAAATTATTTAGAGCTTATCTGTTACATAACTGGAATTTGCTATTTATGGCCTTCTGGTTGCTTCTGAGAACACCTAAATTTCAAAGTTGCATTTCTCCTGGCATGATAATTGTAATTACTTTGCAGTAGACCCTTACTAAAAACCTGAGTTCTAGCTTTAATTCTGTTTTTATATATATTCATTCAACAGGTATTTTAGGCACAAATTCCTTAAAGGATTTATGAAACAGAAAAACAAATAAACAGAAACACAATTCTTAAAACTTGGTTTTGGATATAAAGAACCATAATAAGCCAAGAGCCATATTGATGTATAATGTGCTGATGATAAGTGTTTGGAAACAGAGCTTCATAGGGAGTTAAATTGGCACTTAGGATGATACTTTAAAAAAAAGTATATATACTATCATAAAATGATGTAAATAGCTCAGAATAATCAAAAAGTTGAATATTATAAGGATCAAATATATCATGTTATTTTAGCTAAATATGATGTTACTTATGTTGACTAAAAGATATAGACTCTTTTTCAGTAAATGTGTAAAAGGAAAAAATTACTTTACAGTCATAAAAACTTTGGGAAATTAGTGAGTGTCATTTAGCAGACACTCAGAAATGATGCACAGTGCTATTCATATATCTTGGGGTATCCACACTAAAGAAGAAGAAGTACTAAGTTCGAAGGAAAGAGATTCCTAAGTATGGTAGTGTGTTAGCCAAGACTCCCCCAAGAAACAGAACCAGTAGAACAGGTGAAATATCTCCTCCAAATAAATACATCTCTTTATCTCCATGCATCATAATCTACAGATCCTCCTCAGCTTACAAGTGTATTTCAGTCATAAAAATTGCAGGTTGAAAATTTTGTGAGTTAAAACTGCAAATATTTCATCCAGCCTGAAGAACCTCAGATTCTGGAAGCATTGCTCAATGTGAAAACTTTGTCTACAGCTTCCTCTACTGATCATGTCACTAACACTGAGATGGATTCTCTTGCACTACCCAGCATCATACTGTAGTATTATACCACATATTACTAGCCCAGGAAAAAATAAAGCTGAAAATATGCTTTCAGGGCTGGAGAGATGGTTCAGTAGATAAGAGCACCAGCTGCCCTTGCAGAAAAGCAGATTCAATTCCAGGCACCAATGTCGTGCTTTAAAACCATTCGTAACTCTAGTTTCTGTCACGAGAAATTTATTATTTTATGTTTTGTGTATGAATGACTGCCTAAACATAAACTAAACAAGGACAACAATAGACATGCCAAACTAGACTGGGAAAGATCTCAAGGCTTCAGCCCTACAGAACTACAGGCTGGGGGAATGCTGGGGGGAGGAGAAATGATCTTCCCCAGGGAAGATCACACCGATTGGTATTATACAAAATGAGGAGATTGTGTTTAACCTGAATATATATATATACATATACAAATATGCATGTAACAACAATTAATGCAAAAAGGCTATAAATCTGAAAGAGAAAAGATAACATAAGAGAGAACTTGGGAGATGGGAAGGGAAAGGGAAAATGTTATAATTATATTCTCCAAAATAAAATAAAATAATGTAAAAAACAATATTTAGAAAACTTAATTGTGATTTTTACTGAACATGTGTCACTTACACACATTGTAATGTCACAATGTTATAATTTGCATCATAAGTTAAGGATCATCTGTATAGATAGGTTTCATGACATGGAACTTATGTATTGTGTATTACAATAGAATATGTAAGATTATGGTATCTAGTACAGTGTTACATAAAATGATATTCTTTACTATGTAATTAGGAAGATTTATTATAGCCATTTACTTTTCAGAATTTAAAGATATGAGAAGGTTATTGGATCCCAAGTGAAGGAATGAAGATAAATAGCACTATTGGTGTGAAGCTCTTCTTGATGGAAAGGTTCCATTCCTGTTTTTGCCCTACCATCTTTACATGTGAGTGGAGAGCATTACCAAAATGGGCACTCAGCAATAGCTCCTCATGAAGGGAAGAATTCTGAGTATTGACACCTGTTGGTAGATAGATTCACAGCTGCCCAATACAAGTGTTGAGGGTGCAGGCAAATAATGATAAGCTATATACATAATACAGATTTCCTTCATGTGATTTCCAAGATAGCATGCATATTTAGGAGTAACATAGGGTATCTGCCACACTACATCATTAAAATTCCAATAACCTACAAAGCAGGCACTGTCTTAATTAATTTCTCAAATGTCACTACGATAAGCATATCCAGTTAGAAAAGTAAGAGATTAAAATTCAGATGAAAAATTAAGCTAGGACTACCTAATGAATAGGAGGAAATAAAGTCTAAGAATTTTTCAGCAATTGATGAATCATATCAGTTATTGGTTCTGTAATCTTAGACAAGTCACATGATCTGTTTGAACATCAATTCAATTATCTAAAAGAGACCACAAAAATTACTACCTGTCGGAGCTGTTCTGGATAAGTGAATAATTGCATGTATTAGAAAGGGCTCAAAACATGAAAAGTAATAAGAAAAATTGTAACCATGGTGATAACTGTAGTCCCCCCAAAAACAGAATAAACCCTATATTAATCCCTTATTTTCTCTGTATTTAAAAAAAATACCCTTTTTCAATACTTCTCTTTGATCTTACCAGTAATTTAACAGTTTTTATTGAACAGGTCAAGAAGTAGGAAAATTAAAAGCACTCAGTCAGTAATGTTCAAAGAGCCAATTAGTAATATTACTTAATCCAATTAACACACAGGCCTCATCAATGTTCCAATAAAGTGCTAATGAAGAGATGTGAGGAGCTTATTTCAGGATCTTTCAACTAAGTGAAATAACTTACTGTTTTGCTGCAATACAGTAACTGGAGCTCTTCTGTTCAGGTAACAATTTCCCCATGGAAGTGAGGTTCACATTCCTGTTATGGTTACCAACAAACTCTGTGGCTGAACACCCTGATAGAAATGATAGGTTTTCTTTTCAAATTGCTCACAATGTTTCTGCAAAAAAAAAAAAAAATCTGTGATTCTTTGACCCTTGAGTCTCTCCCAAGTCCTATTGAATACTATTTTTTTCTAGTGAAAGCTGGCTATCTGCATGTTAATAATTCTCCCAGGTGAGTATATTTTCCTGTGCATGTATTTCATCTTCATTTCTGTTTTTCTCATATTTTCATTGTAATCCTGTAATCTGAGGCAAATAATCAACAGCCCTCTATGTGAAGTACTTTAAAAAGCATTTCACCTTAACTAATGTAATACATATATCATATATGTAAATTGTAAATATATTAATGATTGACTGGTAGATGATAGATAAATGATGATGATAATATAGATAGATTATAAATAGATGATAGATTAATAACTAATGATGACCATTAGACAGATAAAAATAGATAGACAGTCAGACAGACAGACAGACAGATAGAAGATAGATTAAAGAAGCATAGAAATCAGAACTGAATAAATTCTTTTCTTAAACACCCCCCACTTGCTGGCAGACCAAAGACTCATCAGCACAATCTGTATGAATTCCAGGATTGGGCTAGAAAACATAAGGAAGAGGTCAAGGCCCTCTCAAAACACAAGCAAATTTTAAGCACTCTCAGTGTCCACAAACATTGCTGTGCGGAGCTGGGCATCTGCTTCTTGCTGAAAAGAGCAGAGATGACCTCCAGGGACATTTGGAGGACCATATTGTAAAGATATTTGAGTTGTGATTTAACCAATACCTTAACTCTTGAGTCTATATTATGGCTTAGGCAATACAACACTGGTCCAGAAGAAGTGACAAACAATATCTATGTTATTGACTCAACAAGATCTTAATCTGATCCATGAACTGCTAAAGAGTTCAGGCTAATCTATAAATTAACACAGTTGCCTGTATGGAATGTCATCATAACTAGATTAATAGAAATTAAAGCAGAGGCAAGGTCTTATTTAATATCCCTTTTTAACTAAAGTAAATTGTATGCAACATGAAATCTATATTTTTACTATTCTTATATATACAGTTCTGTGGCACTAAATAAAGTCATATTTTTTAAAGAACTACCACCCAGTGAAGAGTAGCTCCCCACTACTTCTCACTACCCCAAGCATACTGAACATTCAACTTTCAATCTCTGTGACTTTGGTTGCCTCATGTAAGACTATTCACATAGAATTTTTATTTATTTAATTTTTATCCTTTGTTTATTCTTAGAAACTATGAGATAAAAGAGACATTCAAAAGTATGTGTTGATATAATCCAAGTGAGACTCTGAGTTTCATACGAATATTTTCTTAGCTTCAATGTGCAGTACTGTATATTCTCAGATAGAATACATGGAAAATGTCAATTAATCCAAGAAGTTAATGGGAAAATAAAGCAAAATTATCTATTCATGTAGGAAGTAAATGGAACACTGGAAGATTGTATAACCATAATTTGTTTATCTCATTAAGGGAAAAGATTTACAGAATTTCTATTTTCTGATAATTTTCAATCTACATTTCCCAAAATCAAACTGAACATTGCATTAACTTCTCAGTCCTATACATGGCCATTGTCCCAATGGGGACCCACCCTTTCAGCAGACCCTGAACATTCTAACACCATGCAAAGCTCACAGACACAGGAGATAATCAGATACAGTTGAGGTGCATCACTTCTTCAAGTTCTCTTTTATTAAAATTTGTTAAGATTAATACAGCATATAACAAAATTCTATGTAGTAGTACTTTTAGGGTTGTGATTGCTGTTGTTATTGTTTTGAGACAATTCTTACTATATAGCAAAAATGGCCAATGGCAGGCAAATTTCAGCTTCAATCCCTGTCCAGTGTCCACCAACAGCCCTTGACGGTCAAGCTTAGCATCTTCCTCTTGCTGAAAAGAACAAAGTTGACCTCCAAGGACATTTTGCAGAGTCATGTTTTAAAGATATATATGTATGTCTGAAGCTGGTCATGGACTTGCTGTGTAGCTAAGATTGGCCTCACACACATGATCCTCATGTCCAAACCTCCAGAAAGCCAAGATTACTGGTATGTGCCACTAATCCTGATTCTATAAGTGTTTTAAGTAGAAATTAAACTATGATGAATAAGGTGGCAGAAAGAAAAACGCTTTTTAAGTAAGCTGATCAAAAGTGTCAAGGAAGTGGAGGTCTTTAAATAACTACTTTCCCAGCTCAATTCAATAAACTATGCTTTCATTTGCTGAAGTTTGAATTATGGATGCCAAGGGAAGGCAAGAAAACTATGGTAGACCACCCCGCCTAGAGGAACACCTGACTCAGTCTTGATGTTGGAGGCAGAAAACTGGAGTTGCCAGGAGCGGAGACTGAACTAAGCAATATTGGGACCTTGGAACCTTGAAACCTTGGGATCGCCTACTCAATGGAGGGTATGGGGAGATGTGGAGAAGAGAGAATGACCTGATGTGGTGGGAGGGGGAAAGGATGTTGAATAAGGATATACAAGAATAGAAAATGTGAATTCTTTATTCATAATAATAAAAAAAGAAAATTATGATTGAGAATCAAGCTCCATTTTGAACATTTGAATTCAGAAAATTCAGACATTTAAGTAGTGAAGTGAAATAGACTCAGAATGAAGTTGACGCGGCAGTCCAGAATTCAAATCAAAGGACAGTGCAAATACACACTGAAAACCACTATTACATAAGTAGTGTTTAAAGCTAAAGGCATGGATGGGCTAGTAGAAATGTAACCTACCTATTTGAAGAATATGTTTGTATTAACATTTAGCTTTTCTTTTCTTTTTTTTTTTCATTCTTTATGCAGCAAATGTTTCTGACTTAGGAAGAAACAAAGGCCAAGCACATATACGTGTCTTTCTAGTTCTACCTTTAGGTAAAGAATCCTACATAAAACGGCCGGAAAAATACAAGAACATATTCAGCAGTTTCTTGAATAGATACACTAAAATACCCATGCTTTCTGACAAGCCAGTACATTTTCCCTTATAACTCATACATAATTGAAAGCGGGAAATAGCTTACTGTCATAAACCACATTTTATGTGCTTGTAAAGAACCTTTTGCACATGTTAGTGTTGGTCATAAACTGTACTCAGAGGTTAACAGTAAATGGCATAAACAAGAAACTTTATTAGATTTTAAATTAAAACAAATAAATATCATCATGGTATGCTTTTTAATAAATTCAGTTCATTTAAACAAATATTCATTGTGTGTTTAGCACATGCTGTCACTGTAATAAGGATAAATAGATTAAAATAAATGGAATAATCCAAGATTTGCTATTTTATAACATTGTAGGGAAGGCTTTATTCCAATAATTACATTGTCTAGTATCTAATTAGATATTGAGGTGGAATATTTTATAAAGGAGCAAGATGCATTGATAAAAACATATTACAACTGAACATGAGGAGTCTGGAAAGACTGCTGGGGGGATTCCCACTTGAACCCTTTTTTACAAAGCAACTGAAGCTTGGAGGTAGGTGGGTGGGGGGTGCTGAGGAACAGACACTTCCAGTTCCACAAAAAGAAGTGGTATAGATTAAACCTGAGAAAATAAGAGGCAGAATTGTCTGCAATATGTGCACTCTTTTTATTTAGCGATCTCAAAGGTTCCTTTTACTCAATACAAAATTTTAGAATCCCTGATTTTCAACCTGAAGGTACTGTCCATGGTGCTGCTATGTAGCTGAAAGAAAGATGAGAGGATCCAAATCAGGCTCTAATGCCTGAACAAGCTTTGGGAGCACGTACATGGCGCATACTCATACATACACACAAGTTATTGCCAAGGTACAGTAAATTATATGTATATATTCTTTAAGACCCTTAAGCAGAGCTATGGGGATGGATCAAAGGGATTGCACTTCAGTTCCAGTATCCACATAAGGCAACTCAAAGCTGCCTATACTATAACCTCAGCTCAGAGGATCAGACACCACTATCTGACTTCTACAGGCACCTACACATAGTAGTAAATACAAATAATAAAAATACCTTTGCAAAACAAAGAGTCTTCAGTACATTTGTGTAGGTTGTGAAGATCAGAGAATTACAGTGAAAAAATGTGAAAAAGCCTCCATGGCTGTTATCACTGTGAGAAAAACTTGAAACACATGAAATAAATGGAAAAAATTGAAACTATTCACAACCAGACCATCTTTGGAAAAATTAGAATAGAATCTCTGAAGGAAAAACAGTAATAGGTATTTTTACAAGTATCCCCAGATAATTCTAAGAAGCAGCCAATGCCCATCAAAAGGAACCCAAATCCTAATGTGAAAATTTATCTATTTTATATGCAAAGAGAAATATCAGTAAGATCATTTCTAAGATATTTATAGTATTAACACATTGCCAACATTTGATTAAGACAATTCAATCTTAAATATGTTCAGCCATTCAAAAATAAGAAATATGTGAATTATAAAATATGAATTAATTAACATTAGGTACCTATTTATTTTCTAATAAGGGAAGGAAAGAAATGGTATAGATTTGAATAAGTTAGAATGTGGGAAAAATTTGAGAGGAGTTGAGGGAGAAAAAATTATAATCAGAATAGATTGTACTAAGCATAATCTGTTGTGGCTATTGTGAAGGGTGTTTTCACCTGATTTGTTTCTCAGCTTGCTTGTGTATAAGAGGGCTACTGATTTTTTTAAGTTAATCTTGTATCCAGACACTACTGAAAGTGTTTATCAACAGTAGATGTTCTCTGGTGGAATTTTTGGGGTTACTTATGTATGCTGTCATATCATCTGCAAATATTGGTACTTTTTCCTTTTCATCTGTATCCCCTTGATGTCTTTTTATTGCCTTTGTGCTCTAGCTAGAACTTTGAAGCACTGCACTGAATAGATATGGAGAGAGTGGACAGACTTGTCCTATTCCTGATTTTAGTGGAATTGCTTTCAGTTTCTTTCCATTTAATTTGATGTTATATACAAGGTGAGTGTGACCTCATAAAATGAATTGAGCAGCGCTTCTTCTGTTTCTATATTGTGTAATAATTTGGGGAGCATTGGCATTAGTTCCTCTTTGAAAGTCTGGTTACATTCTCCTCTGAAACCATCTGGCCAAGGTAAATGGATGGATCTAGAAAAAAAAATTATCTTGACTGAGGTAACAAAGACCCATTAAGAAAACATGGTTTGTACTCCCTTATGAGTACACATTAGCTGTAAAATAAAAAATAATGCTACAATCCATAGACATAGAAATGCTGTTACAAAGAGAACTCAAGGTGGGGAGACACATGGAGCTCTCTGGGAAGAGGAAATTAAAAAAACATTCATGTGTGGACTGGGGATGGGTGGGGATGGAACAAAAAGGATCAGGTGAGGGATTGCAGGAAGAGAGCATTAAGAGAGACAACTGGGCCTGGGTGATATTTGGGGGTCAATGTAGAAAGCTACTGCAGTGGAAACTCGCAGAAAGACCCCTGGGAGACTTTAGCAAGGACTCCTCATAATAGAGAATACAGAGCCTCAACAGGTCATCTTCTGTAACTAGGCAAAGCTTCAGAAAAGGGGCTGGGACGCCAATACAGCCACAAAACTTTTGACCTACAATTTGTTTTTCCTTGAAGATGTACTGGAGTCCTGGGTGATGATGGTACATCCTTTTAATCCAAGCACTCTGGAGAATGAGGCAGGCAGATTTCTGTGAGTTCTAGTCCATACTTGTCTACAGAAAGTATGTATGAAACATAGAGCATGTTTCAAAACAGCCAGCCAGGACTGTTACACAGAGAAACCGTGTCTCAAAAACAAACAAAAAAAGATGTGCTGGTGTGAGGGAGGTGGTGAACTTCTGGGAGCGGCCAACTAATGCCTGCTCAAACTTGAGACCCATGCCATGAGAGGGACTGTCTGCCTGACACTGTCTGGGGGGCCAGAAATTAGATTCTGAATAGCTGAGAGCCTAATAATAATAATAATAATAACAATAATAAAGCATGATCAGAAAAAAAGCCAACAAAATTATTCCTGATAATACTCTGCTATACTTATAGACAGAGACCTAGCCTAATCATCATCAGAGAAGCTTTATCTAGCAAGTGATGGGAACAGTTTCAGAGACTCACAGCCAATCATCAGGTGGAGTTTGGCGAATCATGCAGAAGTAGGCAAGGAAGGATTGTAGACATCAGTGGAGTATGTATGTGCTTGGAAAGCAGAGACTGATGTCTTCTTCTCTCAATCTTCCCTTTGTGTTTTGAGAATGAGTTTCACTGAATCTGAAGCACAATGACCTGGCAAATCTAGGGATACTTGTTTCTGCCTCTCCAGTGCTTGAGGTATAGGCGTGTGTCTCCATGCCTTTCATTTTACTTGACTGCTGGGGATCTGAACTGAGGACCTCATGTTTGTACAACCAAGACTTTCACAACTGAGCCATCTCTCAAGGCCCCACACTCACGGTTTAAATAAACATAATGAAGCTTGTAATTCCAGCTGTATGGCAATAACATCCTTATTTTAAAGAATCAAACCTGGAAGACTCAGGCTCATAAAAGTAGCTTGAAATTCAAAATGAAAGTACAAATTCAGCAAGAAAAGAAATAATGTCATAGCAACAACTTCATGCATAGAGCAAAGATTACATTCAAAATAACTGAGTGGAGGCTCTCAGTTATCTGTAAAGGTTCATGCATCACTGCTTCACTGCACAGAAACTAGAAGCATTAGCCTAGGGTCTGGGCAAATTTGCTTCCAAAGAGTACTGGGTCAGCTGGCTACTGCTCTGTCCTCCTCACCAGGCTTCTCATTTATCAGCCCAGTCTCATCAACAAGGACCTGAATGCACTGAAACAAGAAAAGGCAAACCTGGGTGACTGCATGTAAATGTCTGAAATTCAGGCCTCATGTTTTATTTATCAAGGTTCAGGTGATAAAAATTTAAGGGCAATGTCAAGTGAGACAGATAGATGGTTTGAAAAGCTGTGGGTATTGCTCCCATCTTGTGCCTCCTGCTTCCTCAAACAGTGTCATTTAACCTCTAAATTCCACTTTTCATAATAAAAAGTTCAATTTATTTCCTCAGTATGACATACAGGAGAAATAGTAAAAATGATTAAAAAGGAATTTTTATTACTAAGTGCTTACATCATACACACAATCAGCAAGCACACAAGCTTCAGACTTTTAAGGGAACATGAAGGTATTTGAAATGTAAGGTATTAGCTGTTTGTAGTAGATAATCTTTATTGCCAACTTGATTGAGGAATGGTCTACCCAGATTAATAAATCACATTTTTTTGAAATTTCTCTGAGATGGTACCAGAAATAATTCAGAAGGAAGACCCAGCTAAATATTGGTGGAACCACAGCCAGGATCTCACTTAGAACATAAGAAGTCAGCATTCCTGTTGACTTAGTCTGCTTCTGACCACCTTGATGTGAGCTGATGTTCTGAGGGGGTGCCCTGTCTTCCATGACTAAGTGAGAGTTCTGACATTGAGAACTGAAAATAAAACATTTCTCCCTTGTGCTTGGGTATAAAAACCAGAATACAAGAAGATTGGCAACAACCAGAAAGAAAACTAGTTTAACAAAACAGCTAAAGGTTACCCATATCCTGTGATTGTAGTCAACAAAAATTTCATGAAGTAAATGAGACTAGAGTATTTTTATTGAGCATGGATGCCTGCCCAGAAGTTACTCATTTCACTGCATAATTCTGAATAATTTTACAGATGGAAAAAGAGCTGTCTTCCTGCATGCTATCTGGAAGCAGTGGAGCTTAAATATAGTCAATGGGAAATCTACAAATTGGTTTTAATCCATGTTGAAGTTATACCAAAATGAAGAAATGCTATAATGAAACTATGATAAAAAAAAAAATGATACCAGACAGAAAGACAACAAAAGCAAATTTTATGACCTCTTAGTGAAGGACAACATGACCAGAAAGTAGCCCTTTTTCTTTGTATAGTAGCAGTGTGACAAACAGTGAAGAATTTTACTGCCCAGGTTATGTGCAGATGAAGGATTCCCCAATGAACACCTCCACAGGGAACCAAACTAGAGCTTCAAAAATCTTAGATTGATGCTTCTCTAACTGTGTTTCTGACTTGGTTGGCTCTGGAGATGCACTCTGCTCCCATGCTTGACAGCAGCTACCTTCAGAACCTTGTCCCAACCCTAACCAAATGTTTAGGTCCCTTTTTGTCCTGTCTATACCAGACAGAAGACATAAGGATAGATCAGAAAGACGATTCTTAGTATTACTTGCTGCATGATGGTTTCACAGATTTGCTAAAAGGAAAACAAATATCAATTTTGGATCTTTTCCAGAGCCTTTTCTTTCTTTCTACTATTTATGTATGATGTGTGTCTGTCTGTCTGTCTGTATATGTGTATGCTTGTGTGTGTGTGTGTGTGTGTGTGTGTGTGTGTGTGTGTGTGTGTATGTGTTTGTGTTTGGAGACAGTCTCATGTAGTCCAGGCTGGCTTCTAACTTACAAGCATAGACCTGGACTCTTGACTCTTATGCTTCTGTTTCCCACATAACAAGACTGCAGGCTTGTTCTACTGTGCCAATAGAGCTTTAGAAGGTAGCAGAGGCCGGAGCTCTGTTTTTATCTTTTCATATCTTCAGTTATCTAGTGTTATATATGGCCTTTCGCTCTTCTTCCATATTTCCCAAAAGTCAGACTTTTTTGCCTAGCTTGAATATCTGGACAACTAATAGCTAAAGTACAAAACAAATAAATGCAAAGATTGCATTCTCAAGATGTTTTAAAGCATTTAAGGCTATTAGTATTTGAGGGAAAATCATATTTTTAATATAAAAATCACTCTGTCTTGTAGCATTCCTCTAGGGAATAAATTATGATCACATCTCTGAACCCCTAGAGTAATATCCGTGTGCTCAGAAAGACAAAGGGGATATGTGAGTTAAAAATTAACCAAAGGTTACCATATTACATTAAAAAAAAAAACAGTCTACATACACTGTTCAACATGGTGAGTTTAGTGAAAAAAGCGAATTAAGTATTTCAAATAGATTAACTGAATTATAAGTAATCCCATAACAAGAAAAAATATACAAGTGTAGATATATATTAATTAGCCTAGAATATTTGTCAGACTAAAGCCAAGCATATAAACAATATTGCATGATCTCAATTATACCTATTAATCTAAAAAGGATAAATTCATTCAAGTGGAAAGAATTATGGGGTAAGAGTGGGGGAGTGAAAAATGATCCTGGCCACTGCGTGCAAATTCTAGTTACATTACATAGAAGAAATAAAGTTTAGTGACCTACCACTCTGAATATCATAACATGCATTGTGTATTTCATTAAAAATAGCATTAAAAATATTTTTCAATGTTTCACCACAAAAACTTTAAATATATAAGGTGCTAATTTGTTAATGGTGAGTTTAATCATTTTACTATGCAAACATGTATCAAACTATCACATAACTCCCTAAACCATTGTACCTATTACTTCCAAATAAAAATAAAAAGTAAATCTGGTATGACATAAATACATACAAATTTTTATTGACACTATTTTGTTCCTTAAGGCAAACAGCCCCTGTCCAACCATAGGCACATTTGCCACAAGACCAGGCCAGACATTCGCTGATCACCCAAAGCCCTTGCCTGTCAGAAGGCCATCTTCCAACAAACTCATTTCTCAGTTACTCCTCCCCCTTCATAACTATGTCTCAGCTCCAACTCTGTCAGTGTACCCTCTGCCAAAACACAGGTTATGCCTACTAGAAAACCTCCTGCAACTCAGGTAGAGATTCCTTTCAGTGCCATAGGCCACACCAGCCACCAGTACTCCTGTCCTCAACTTGGGCATAAATCTCTTCTCTAGAAAGGCCATACCTGCTACCAAAAGTCCAGCCTCTAATATGGGCAAAGACCCCTTGTTCAACAACAGACCACTCAGTCGAGAAGAGCAGGGAGGAAACAAAAGCCAAGAAACAAAATACCTACAAGACAAAAATAAACCCATTAATCAACACTTAAATCTAGAATCATCCTAAACTCAGATGCCAAGATGCCAGTGTAAGAATACAACCAATCAAATTAGGGCAATACATCACCACTAGAGTACAGCTTTACTACTATAGCAAGCCATGAATAGTACAACATAACTGAAGCACATGAAAACGTCCTTAAAATTAACTTTATGAAGATGATAGCATCCCTTAAAGAGGAAACAAAAAAATCCATTAAAGGATTTAAGACAAATAAATAACAAAAAAGAGGAAATAAATAAATCCCTTAAAGAAATCCAGAGAAAGAACAAACAATTGAAGCAAATAAAAAAAAGTGCTTAAGACTGAAAAATATAAATAGAAGCAATAAATAAAACACAAACTAAAGGAATTCTGGAAATGGAAAATATGGGTAAGTGAGCAGGAACTACTGATACAAGTATTACCAACAGAATACAAGGGATGGAAGAGAAACTCACAGGTGTAGAAGATATAATAGAGAAAATAGATTCATTGGCCAAATAAAATTTTAAATCTAAAGTTTTTCTGACACAAAATATACAAGAGTCTGGGACACTATGAAAAGATCAAACCTAAAAATAATAGGGAAAAAAGTAGGAGAAGAAAGGCCCAGAAAATAATTTCAACAGTCATAGAAGAAAATATCTTAAACTAAAAATGGAAATGCTCATAAAGATACAAGAAGCTTGTGGAAAGACAAATAGATTTGACCAGAGGACAACCCACTCACCAGATAATAATCAAAACATTAAACATACAGAACAAAGAATATTAAAATCAGAAAGGGAAAAAGAGAAAGTAAAATATAAACATAGACCTCTTAGAATTATATTTGATTTCTCAATGTAGATTCTAAAAGCCAAAAGGGCCTGGACAGATGCACTACAGATTCTAAGAGATCACAGATGACAATCCAGACTACTATAGCCAGCAAAATGTCAGTCACCATAATGGAGGTTAACTGCACCAAAGAAAACATAGGAAATAATCTCACACCATCAAAATCAAAAGAAAGGAAACACACACACACACACACACACACACACACACACACACTTACATATACACACATACCACCACTAACTAACTAAAACAACAGAAATTGACAATTATAGGTCACTGATATCTCACAATATTAATGAACTCAATTCTCCATGTAAACATCTAACAAACTGGATTTTACTGAGGAATTCTGGCCTGTAGGCGTTTCTCGTGCTGGCTTATTTTATGGGAGAAATGAGTGGTAGTGGGGTTACAAAGGCTGTGTCACAGGGCCTGGGTCTGGGAGATTGACCTCTGCCTGGGCTGGGTGAATTGTTACTCACCTCTTGATCCAATGGATGCTTAGGATCTGTGGGTCTCAGGTAGACTCTGAGGTAGTTGAGTAATTGGATGGGTTGGGTGTTGGGGAGGGATTTGTAGTTGGGGGTGTCCAGAAAACTGGACTTTAATGGAAGGTTCTGGTTTGCAGGGATTTTCTTTCTGGCCTGGAATTAGGGGAGAGATTAGTACATCCTAATTGTTATCATAGAACCTTCACCTAGCAATGGATAGAAGCAGATGCAGAGGTGTAGAGACCCACAGCTAAACTTTGGGCTGAGGTCCTGGAGTCCAGTCAAAGAGAAGGAGGCTGGATTATATGAATAAAGGGGTCAAGATCATGATGGGGAAGCCACAGAGATAACTGACCCATTATTGGGAGTTCATTGACTCTGGCTTGACATCTGGGGAACTTGCATGAGACTGAACTAGGCCCTCTGAATGTAGATGACATTTGTGTAGCTTCAGCAGTTGGTGGGACCTCTGACAATGGGACCAAGATTTATTCCTAGTATATGAACTACCTGGCTTTTTGAAAGAGGGATACCATGTTCAGCCTCGATACTGAGAGGAGGGGCTGGATCCTGCCTCAGTCTGATATCTGAGACTTTGTTGAATCCCCATGGGAGGTCTTATCCTCTTTGAGAAGTATATGGTACAGTTGGGTTGGGAGAAGCTGGGTGATGAGCAGGAGGAGGGAAGAGAAGAAGAACTGTGGTTGGTATCTTAAAAACTTATAAATTAAAAAATATCAAAAAATTAAAGATATCAGATGATCTTTTTTCATTCCTTAGGCTGCTATTTTTTTCTTATAACAATGTCCTTTGCCCTACAGAAGTTTTCAGTTTCATGAGATCCCATTTACTAATTGTAGATCTTAGTGCCTGTATTCTCATTGTTGTTTACTCAGAGAAATCTTGTCTCCAAAAACAAAAAAAGAAAGAAAAGCAAAGAAAGCAATGTTCATATATTTACCCATCAGGGAAATGCAAATGAAAACTACTTTGAGATTCCATCTTATACATACCAGAATGGCTAAGATCAAAAACACAAGTGACAACTGATGCTAGCAAAAATAAGGAGCAAAGGGAAACATTCCTCTGTTGCTGGTGGGAGTACAAACTTGTACACCCACTATGAAAATCAATATGGAAGTTTCACAGAAAACTGAGACTCAATCCACCTCAAGACCCAGCTATACCACTCTTGGCCGTACACCCAAGAGACACTCCATCCTACCTCAAGGACACCTGCTAATAGAAGCTTTACTCATATTAGTCAGAAACTGGAAACTACCTACATGTTCCTCAACTGAAGAATAGATAAACAAAATGTGGCACATTTACATAATGGAGCATTTCTTAGCTGTTTGGAAAAAAAATAACATCAGGAAAATAAATGAAACTAGAAAAAAATTATCCTGAGCTAGATAACACAGACCTAGAAAACAAATGTACTCACTTTAAAGTGGATATTAGCTATAAAATAAAGGATAATTACACTACAATCCCCACAGACTTTGAGAGACTAAGAAACAAAGAAGGCTGTAGGGGAACTCATGGATCTCCAGGGGAAGAGAAAACAACATATTTTGTGGGTAAACTTGGGGTAGGTGGGTCTGGGAACAGGAATGATCAGGTGCAAAGAGAGAGGTAGGCAGAGGGGGAGTATGCAGGGAGAGATAACTGGAACACTAATGCAGTTATCTTCCTGCAGCCTATAGGGGTGATCTTAGAGAAGACTCCAAGTAAAGGAAGATACAGATCATGAGCCAGCCGTCTTCTGTAAATAGGCAAGGTTTCCAAAGGTGGGACCTGGAAACTCATATGGCCCCAAAACCTTTGAGTAACTCATGTCCTGCCTGCAAGATGTGTTGAGGCAATGGCAGCTCAGAATGTATGCAAATGGCCAACCAATGACTGAGTAACTTGAGTCCTATGCCACTATGAGAGGAAGCCCATGTCCATTCAATAATGAGAAGATGTCCAGAAACAAGAAATGGGATGACTCAGAGACCAAGGGTAGATCCAAACATGACTGATGTACAAAATTAAAAATATATATATATAATACAACAAAAAAATTGGAATTTTAAAAAATGACTCCTATTGATAATTTGCTACATAGATCAGTACCTATCCTAATTATTATCAGAGATTTCCACTGGGGCACCTGATAAAAGAAGATGCAATTAGGCAAAGCCAGTGGAACTCTACAGAAAAAGGAAATGAAGGACTGTAGTAGGAGCCAGAGGTGTTGCTACCAGAACATGGCCTACAGAATCAACTAAGCAGGGCTTATAGGGACTCAGGGAGATTGAAGCAGCAATCATGGAGCTTGCATAGGTCTGTACTAGATATATTGCATACATGCTGTGGTCCTAGATTGATGTTTTGGTGGAACTCCTAACAGGGAAATAAGGGTGTCTCTGAATCTTTAACCTAATCTTGGCAACCTTTTCCTCCTTCTGGGCTGCCTTGTCCAGTCATGATATCTAAAATATCTAAAATTAAAAAATATAAAATTAAATTAAATAAATTAAAATAAATTAAATAAATTAAAAATAGAATAAATATAAAATTTCATTTAACAAAATGAAAAATATATCCTTGTATCTTAATATTTCTCATCTGTACCAACAAAGTTGTTGTTCATAATTTCTGATAATATAGGAGTCAAGAAAAACCAAAATAATTTAAGAACCAGAGCCTTCCAGACAACAATTTCCAGCAAGACTTGCTTCTAGAACAAAGAGCTTACAGATCAATAAGAAGCCATTGGTCTTATTAATGCTAACAGGCAAAGTTGTTCAAATTATTTAGACAGGTTCTGGGAGTTCAGATGAATCCTGGGTTTCCTTCAAGGCATCTTCCAAAGAGAGAGATGATTATTACTGAGCAAAAAAGCTGTATTCACAAAGTGTTTATTCCACAAGGGCTTCCTTTTTCCAATATCCATATGTTCTTTTATAAATTCATGAAAATAGACATCCTGTTAGTGGAAAGAAATTGTTTCTAGAGAAAATGTGCCCTGTGTTCATGTAAATCTGAACTCTGAGCTGGAAGAGCTGTTTCCTTGCCCTGACAAGGCTGACAGTGACATCCGGGCTATGACAATCACAGGCTGAAAGCAAACACGCCTTCCTTGCCTATCAGAATGAGTCAGTGTAACAAAATGCTTGTTTTGTTGTCCCAGTTGTCTGGTTCAGACTTCAAGCTCAGTCCTCCATGTCTTACAGTGAGCACTTCCCATGGCAATCTGTTAGTCCTCCTTAGGATTAACTATGATTATAGAAAAGGTTTCACCCTGCCGGTGAACTATTGCTTGTCTTGTTTGTTCATTCCTCAGCTTGACTTGAGACATACCCAATGGATTAGTGTAAGCTGACATTTCCAGAAGCCCACTGTAGCTTTTAAATCGACTGAATCTAACACAGCTGGGGATCAGCCTCTGAATCCCATGCTGAGCACACATGCTGTCATTCATTACTGAAAAAATTGTGTCCTTATAAGCCTTCCATCAGTCCAAAATATCCTAAGTCAACAATTCTGTTAGTACACGTAACCTACCAAATATCCTGCCTTAGCTACTACAGCATTCAGCAGGGTATTGGTACTGCTTTCCTGGATCCAAGGTTCACTGTAGGTCTTCAGCATTGTGAAAAGGTCTAATTTTTTTCTTAATAACAATTCTAAACTTGAGAAACAGTTTCTGCTGAATACTTACTTTCACACCACCATAAAATTGGAAAATCCTCATCATAAGTCAGTGACTGTCTGAACACGGAAGCTGACATCACATTCTGACAATGCATCCAGATTCTTTATCTCCCTTAAGGCCACCTTTCTGGCGCCAAACAAATCATGGGTAAAGAGAGAATCATAAATGATGAGGACTCTAACATTTATGGGCACCATGATGTTAATACAGATAAATGTTTTTGAGCAAATAGAGCCATTTCCCCCACCCCCAAACACACACATACAGATTGGCTCTTAAAATTTATTCTACCATTTGTTTTAGTGAAATTTAAGTCAGATTGTGTTCTTATCATTATGGTCTATTGCAATAGCTTTGAGTCAAGTTCTCTGCCTGTTTAACATTGCCTGATATAACTATGCTTTAACATCTATATATTTTCTTATAGTGTGGGTCATCAGAGAAATTTTGACTGACAAACGAAACACAGGTGCATTCGTTCTTCATTCAGGTCAGTACCAGTGACAAGGGCTGATTTCAATTTTCAATCCCCTTCACATCCTTTCTCTGTCAAAAAAAATCTGGTCTCATATTTACAGCATTTGGAAAGCAAGCAGGGTTATAGCAGCCTTATCTGTCAGCTTCTATAACAAGTTACTGGCATCAGTGAAGCTAGAGTCATCCTGGAGATGATGAGTGACTGCATGTGTTCGGACTCATTTATGGTGGTTTGATTTTTTTGTACCATCTTCTTATGTCTGCCTTTCCGTGTTTTGTTTCACATTGTTTTGATTTTGTCTTTTTTATCATTTTTATGCACTGATCCAGATAGGAGTGCAAAATTCCTAAAATAAGGTACTCATTCAAAATCCATGGTCACACACCTTAGTAACAATTTTTCCAGTCAAGTAGCTAATCATGGTATCTCTGAAACTGAAGTGCAGCCTCAGCCTCTAGAGTTTTTCTTGGACTATGAAGAAAGAAAAGCTCTAGTTCTAATCATAAGGAGCCTGAATTAAAATTATTACAACTGAAGAATCATGCTCTTGAGCATATTTACAGATATGAGCTAGGCTACAGACACAAATCTAATTCTTGCTATGGTAACTGTTCATATAATCAAGCTTTTGAGAGACTGCTGAATACTGTGAAGAAATTTTGAGAAACTGGCCATGGTGCATCAGTAAGGACAAGAGTAAAGGAAGTCAAAGGTCATTGCAGTTTGGGCTGGGATATATTCCACAGATTCTCTATGAGTTCCCAAGTTTACCCTCCGGGATGTGATTGGAACAAATCTGGACAAGGACTTGTAGAATTCCAGCTCCCTTTGCTGACTTGTGAATTGAAGGTCATTATGTAAAGAAAGGCCATGAGGAATGCACTACTACTGCCTAAATAGTAAAGTGCAGGAAACATTCTGGAGGTGTTGAAGAGGTCATTGCTATTAGTAAGAGGTTGAAAATGCAAGGGGTTGACTTTTATTCACCCCACTAATCTGTATTTTTGGCCTGCAAGAAAGATGAATGGATTGGGGGAATAGCACTAGGTTTCATAATTTTAGCCAAATGATGATTTCAACTCCAATTGCTCTTTTGGGTGTAATTTTCTTATGAGAAAAAATTAACATATACTCTGGCATATGGTAGGAAGCCATAATCTGTTTTTTTTTTTTAATTTGTTCTGTACCTGTTAATAAAGTCCATTGTAAGCAGTTAACTTTCTACTTTCTAAGTCAGCATTATATCAGCAGCATTCTGCCTCATGGTTATATTGATTCTCCAGCTTCTTGTCATAATCTATTCTATTAAATAGATTGCCTCTACAGTCAGGAATATGATATTCTGATGTCCATTTTATTTACAATGTTTAGCTGACTGGCATGGTGAACTTATAGCAGAAGCAGTCAAGGTATTTTATAAACATTGTAGACAGTGCATGGGTTATAAATTCCATAAAAATTCAGGAATAAGAGAGTGCATTGAATTGCTGATGATACCATAAACTGCAGCAAGTCCTTCCCAAAACAAAGGAAAAACTTCTGTATCATAAGCCTCCATTACCAAAAAAAGAGCTTATTGAACTTTTTGAATGTTAAGTACAACGTGTGCCTTGTTTGGACATACTACTCTGATCATTGTCCCAGTAATTCTTAAATCTTTCAGTTTTGGTGAAGGTTGACACAATAGAGTCCCTCCAATAAATACAGATTGTGGAACAAACTGTTCTACCATTTGGCTTGTATTTTAGTGTGTAAGACAGATAAACTGTATGGAACCTCTAGCTGAGCTTAAAAATATCTCAGAGAAGACCTTTAGGATCTTGAAGAAAAGTTGTTCCTTCCTTGAAAAACAATTTGTGTCCCATCATAAACTTCTAGGTGAATATACACATCTTAATTCCAGCATCTGGGAGGTTGAGGCAGATGAACCAGGAATTCAAAGTTAGCCTTGACTACATAGCAAGTTTGAAGCCATCCTGTGGTATATGAGACCCTGGTCTAAAAGATGATGAATAGAAGAAAGAATAAAAAGAATGGGAGAAGGGAAAATATAGAGGGTGTAAGTAAACAACTTCTATCTTTGAAAAAGACCCAGCAGAAACCCCATGTCAGACTATGGACCACCAAATTACTCTATCAATTGAAATATTTATTTGAGCATTATCTAATCAACCAATTCACAATATGAAAAAGTAGATCACTCTATCATCAAAAGAAAACAATAGATATAAGAATGAGCTTGACTCAGTTCTGAATAGACAAGAAAAGTTTGTCAATGAGTATACTGTTTCTATATCTAAACATATGTCAATGATGTCCCTGAATGTTGATGGGAGATGAAAACAATTAATCTGTTGTGCAAATGATTCTGTGTATCATCCTAGGCCTCTGTAGATATAGATAGATGTAACAGGACAGCCACTCTCTGGTATAAATATGAAGGATAGTGTTGCATAGCTATTCTCTCTGAGTTTAAAATTTCCTTTAGGAGGAAGAATGAAGCTTCATCAGATGTACGAAGTAACAAAACTTAAAAGACTCACAAAACTCTTGAAACCAAAAAGATGTGTAAGAATCCTCCCTACAGGTGTGGAAAGAGTAATAATTGCTGGAACTAAACAACTATTCAGGGAGCAAATTGTCTGGAAATTGTACAGATATAGTCTTTGTCAGCCAGAATTCATGCTAGAATGGACCTTTGGATGATATAGTTCCTCCTTGTCATCCGCATTCCTGTAAATTACCTCAAATAAACTCACTGGCTCACTAAGGTAGAATAGAATAAAATCATTTCTTCAGCCTTTTTTCAGTGCTTTCCCCAGGGCAAACAGACATTTGTCTATATCTCCCCTGGAAATATCACTCAACAGTTTTGTTGTAGTAAAAGAAAACTCATCTCATGGTAAGACCCATTAGTAATACCCTGGTTATTTATTTAAATGAAAAGAGCAATACATTGACTTAAGGACAGTAACTAATGATCTGTTTGGAGGTGGTCAAAACCTTGGAAGAATCATAATTATTAGAACAATCAGATGAAACGGAATGCATCTCTCTGAATGTACAGAGTATAAAATGTGTGTGTGTATGTGTGATATATATAGAGGGGTTAATAATCACTAAGAATTTCTTCAAAGAAGAATCTTAATTATAAAGCAGAAGATATGCTTTATATCTTTTAATTCAGCCCCTTTCTCCATTTTTCATGGACTTATGAAATGGGAGTTTTCCACCTTCTACAGCTATTGATACAGCAGCTACAGCTACTTTTGTACCAACAGAGATATCAATCAGACATTATTCCTCAGAATACCAGCCATTTGCCAGATAGAAAGCTGTAGGAGAAGAGCTTTGGTTTTTATCAGAATCAACACTGGAAATATATTAGCTATCTCAGTGTGTAACATGTATAGCAAACTTTTCCTCTGAGCATCAAACAGATTACTTTTTAAACTATCATGTTCATTACAACAATGTTTCCTAACAAATTCACATGACAGTAAATACGGTAAGGCAATTAACTAATGTTCATGAAATTTACACATCATCCCACTACCTGGAAGCAAGCAATCTAGCAAAATTGTCTTTTGAAGTCTCAGACAGTATGCCAGCTGAGTCAAAATGCTTTGAGGACTTGAGACTTGCACTCTCAAATGTCCTTCAAACCAAAGAATCATTAACTCCCCCAAAATTTCTTAAACAGAAAATCTATGTATCTTGTAATCAAGAGTAGATAACAAAGTGACTCATTTTGTCATTGCTTCTCTTCATCTGGAAAATCTTGTTTCTTTTTTTTTTATTTTTGAGTCAATAAAAGTTTTTTTTAAAATTACTGTCTTTAAAGTATCAGCACATACATAGAAAGTATAGACACTGCTTTGGTACAAGGAATCTGTGCACAGAAGAAAACCTCCCTACCTCTTCTCTCCTCCCCCCTTCATTTATTTATTTATTTATTTATTTAATTTATTTATTTGTATCCCTAAATATGTTGTTCCTTTTTGCTGGTTTTTATTTCTTCTTTACCTTCTTTTTTGATTATTATGAACAAAGAAGTCACATTTTCTATCTTTGTATATCCTTATTCAAGGTCCCTTCCCCCTCCCACCACATCAGGTCATTCTCTCTTCTCCACATTTCCCCATCCCCGCCATGGGCAGGTGGTCCCATAGTCTCAATATTGCTTAGTTCAGCCTCCACTCCTGGCAACTCCAGTTTTCTCCCCCCAACATAGACTGAGTCAGGTGTTCCTCTAGGGGGAGTGGGATCCAAGGAGTCAGTCCAGGGTGTTTCTGATCCCAAGCTGTTCAGTGGTTGGGGTTTGCAGCTTGGGCATGCTTTGCTTTTATTGTTTGTTTGTTTCGAGTCCACTAATGAGTGAGTACACTCCCTGCTCAGTGTTCTAAAAGTCTGTATCCAAAGAAGTACAGCCTTTTCTAGACAACACAATAATGATTTCACTACATTTAAGTTTGTGCTTCCACCTGGACACAGGAGTTCCTCATACTGAGAATTAGAAGTTTAAAAAGATGGCCTAACTGTATTTCAAATGTGATTAATTCTTATTACACCGAGTTAAATTGCTACTACACAGTAATTAGTAAGTATTCTGCAGTTCAAAATACAAAACACACACGCATTCATACAAATGACCCCATTCACACACACTCATACAACTTTTTCTTCTCATCTGTTTACATCATCCAATAAAAGAAAGAAATGTTGGTAGCCGTGTTCTAGTTTCCATTTCTATTGCTATGATTAAATACCATGACCAAAATCACCTTTAGGAGAAAGGGTTAATGTGACTCACAGGTTACAGTGCATTGTCATAGTAACTTCGCTTCCTGTGCATCATCAAGGGAAGCCAACGCAGGGACTCATGCAGGAGCTAAAGCAGAAATCATGGAGGAACACTGCTTACTTAACTGCATAGACAGATTTACTCAGCTATCTTTCTTATTCAGACAAATCCCACAAATGCAGGGATGGTGTGGTCCAGAGTGATCTGGATTCTTCCATATCAACTGCCAAAAAAGAAAATGCAACATGTACACAGGCCAATCCAACTGAGGAATTGCCTCAATGGGGGTTTCTTTTTTCAGATATGTCAAGTTGACAGCTAACAATTATGACAGCTAGTTCTTTAAATATGTCCTTTCATGGAGTATCAGAGAGGAGACATGATTCCACTAAGTTGTAAAAGCTAGGGTACAGCTGTGACTATTTACCTATGCCTCCCTGGGTATCCTTATCCTTAAGTTTAGAACAGGCTACCCAGATGTGATGCATGAGGTTTCATTAAGAAGAGTCAGAGAAACAACTGTATTCCAAAGGCAGAGTTTAGCTCTGTTGGATACCCACCAGTGCTTAGTAATCTGGAGTGATCTGGCTCACCTGACATGTATGGGATAGCAAATGATTTTAGCGCCTCCAGATTCCATGAAGACTTTATATTTCTCTAGTTCCCAGCCCAAGGCTTGTTTTACTCCACAGTAAAGTTATCCATATCTCCCAGTTCTCTCTCTCTCTCTCTCTCTCTCTCTCTCTCTCTCTCTCTCTCTCTCATCTATCTATCATCTATCTATCCACCCATCTATCATCTAACATTTCACTTCCCCCCCTTTTTTTTAGTTTTTTGGGACATGGTTTCTTAGTAGCTCTACCTGCACTGAAATCCAATGTGTAGACCAGGTTGGTCTCATCCTTCTGCTCATTAGTTTTCTTTCATAAACAAAATAAAGTGGTAGCTTGTGACGGTACATTTGAGTGCAAACAGAATATCATTCCTCTTTAGAAAAGGAGAAATGTCAGTGAGGGGAAAATATTTTGACACAGGTCAAAGAAGCTACAGAATGCTTATGAATTTTTACTTCTAGACAACAAGAATCACTAGTATCAGATGCATAGATGTTATTATCCAAAGCCTAAGAAGCCAGAGTTAAGGCAAAAGAAAAACAAAAATGTTGCTTGCATTCAGTACACAAAAAAAAACATAAAAAGATGTTAGGTAATAAATATGCTAATTAGCTTGGTTGAAAGAGTAAAGTGCATTGGTACAACATATATATGCTCACATTTTTCTTGCCAATTATAACCAATAAAGGAAGAATTTTTCTCAGAAAAGCATGGAGGGAAGACTATTGAACACAAAAGAAGATAGTACTTCTCTCAATAAAAAGCGAGGGATGCAAAGACAGTACAGTACGACCATTTGCTGAGCTAGGTGTGGTTGAATGTGAGAACAGAATACAAAGGCAGTTCCTTAATTAAAAATGTTTTGCTAATAACTCTTATGTACCAGGTCAGATCTGATATCATGCTGCTTACACACACACACACACACACACACACACACACACACACACACACACACCACCCATTCTGGGTTTTGTTCTCAAGTACACAGAAGTACCAATTTCTTTTTATTATAAAATAAAATGAAAACCACATTTCTGATTATATTAGGGCTTAATTATTAAATATAAACTAAGACTAAGATATTTCTTTTCTGTTTGTAATTAATCATTTCAAATGACTTAAACCAGGGCCCTACATAAGGTAGATGCACATAAGTTTGTACTAACTCATGGATGTTATGGCCAAAGTTCGACCCACAGAGAGACCATCAAAGCCAGAATGCAGTAGTAAGGTTGATTGGCAGTACAATACAAGCCCAGCAGGGAGCATACTTCAAGCTTCTGTGATAACAGAGCAAGAAGTCGTTCCTGTCTTTGGTTACAGGGGATAGTTTATAGGCAAAAGTTACAACAAAGTTGGTTGCTTGGAGACAGGGTGCTGATGTGCTACTGATTGGCTCATGCTTAGGGTCTTTCTGCCCCAGATTATCTTTGTTTTGTTTTGTTTTGTTTTCAGATAGAAGTCTTTGTTTTATTATGAAGAAACAGCATTTCTTCCCATGAATGAAATGGAGAACCAAGAACAATGAATAGCAAAGGGTTATGCATTTCTCTGTGGAGAACAGAGCACAGCAACTATGGGTTACTGGTCAGACAGAGCTTTGCATTCTCTCTTCCTATTCATAATGCAATAGAGAAAGAAGCTGAAGATTTCCAACTGGGTATAGTTTGCTATAGTGTGCATTGTCCTAAAGGTACTACAAAGGGCAACTAGGGAGACACGGGCATGAGTCAAATTAATGTATGATGAGAAAAATAGCCATGCTTAGGGGGAAAAAAACCTCAGACTTTTAGCTGGGTCTGTGTTGTAAAATGAATATTGTTCTATTGTACGTGGATGGCAAGGATGCCTAGCTGTCTTCTTTCATGAAGTGTCTGATTCATCTTTCTATCAGTCCCTGATGTAGAGCTTTTAACTTTCAATTTTGAGGTTATAATATAGCTATAATATTTATACTTCCTCTTTTCTCCTTCCAAACCTTCTTCCTACTTTCCTTCAAATTTACCACCTCTTTATTTACAATTATTATATGCACATATATGTATATTTCCATGTATTTCTAAATATAACCTGCTTGGTCCATCTAATCTTACTTGTGTGATCATACTGTTTGACACTGGACAGCCAGTTGAGGTGCTCTGTGGAATAGATCATCTCTCCCACTCCCAGCTTTCCTTAATTGCCTTGAATTCTTCATGTTAGGAATGAGGCCTTGTAGGCCTTTTCCTTGTCCACTTTGGTGTGCCCATTGGGAAGTCATGTTGAGACTTTACTCTCGTAACCTCTGATGTTACTAGCAGACAATTTTATAACACACTTCCTAATCCCCTGGCTGTTACACTCTTTCTGCTCCCTCTTCTCAAGTGTTCCTTGACACTTAGGTGTGGGAGTGTTTGGTGGTAGAACCCACTGGGACTGGGTTCAGCAGCTCTGCACTTGGGTTGGTTGTAATTTTCTATACTGGTCTCTGTTTGTTGCAAAGAGAGGTCTCCTTGATCAGGGGTGAAGACAACACTTCTCTGTGGGTATAAGGACAAATGTGGGTAGATTATTTAGGGATAATGCTAGTTCAGTAAATTATTGTTTGCAGAACTTCTTCCAACAACAATGACTTCATTAGCATTGGATGCTTAGCTAGGTTTCTAGCACCAGGCATGGCTTCCCTCTTGTTGAGCAGGTCTAAAATCTGATTAGAGAACTGTTGGTGAGTGGCACAGCATATGTATCACTACTTTACTTTGATGTTCACCATGCCATGCAGGTCACTGATGTGGAAAGCAGGGTTGTTGTTTTTGTTTTTATTACTGCCTGAGAGAAAATTAGTTACTAAGGTAGTTTCTTCTAATGTCTTCTAAATTCAGAAATATGTTTAATTAAAAATGTCTACAGAATAATGTGGTTCAAAATGTTCTAACTAGTTTCAAGTGAGTGAAGGAACTATGAAGAGATTATTCTTCTTGAGTTAAATCCTAACTACACCCAGATTATCTTTGAATCCCACCTAGATGGACCCCACCTGGAGTGGCTGGTTTTTCCCAGAACTGGGCAAGCAAGAATCTATTTCCTCTCCCAGAACTGGGCAGATGTCTTGGCTAATCTACTAGAGCTGGGCAGGTAGGAAGCTATTCTTCTCTCAGAACTGGGGAGGCCCCTGCTAGGTCTATTCTTTTAGGACATGCTCTTTTCCTAGGACTGATCAGGCATAACTATTTTTTCTTCCAGAACTTGGCAGGTCCCCTGCAAGGAACATATTCTTTTCCCAGAACTGGTCAGGCCATGCCCCCACTGCCACCAGAAGTGCAGAATTAAACTTTATTTTACCTTTTTATAAAATAGCTACTAGAATGAGAAATAGGGTTCCTTGAGCTGTTTTCTCTCTTCAATAGAAACTAGCACAGCATTGTTGTGACTCATAAGGCAGATAAAGACACTAATTCTCAGCAGTTCAGTGTTTTTCCAATTTACATAGAATGTGACCATCCTACATTCAAAGTTCTCCCTGATTCAAAAGTTTTGCTCAGAAATACAGATCATACCAATCAGGCAACATTTATCATAAAATTAATACAGAAAACTACAAACTACAAGCTGGAGATTTTGTACATTTACAGTATCTAATGCTTGACTTTGTCATGGTGAAGAGAAACACATTTCCATGGTCTAAAAACTTTAGAAGGATAGAACCCAAAGAATAATAAAAGAAGCAGAAATCTTGGAGCATTCACTATGGTCCTTTGTGCATATATGTATATGTAACAGTAAAGGTTGTTTATTAAAAGCCCTATCAAGTCTATTTTTGGCATTTATATAAATTATGTTCCTAAAGTAGGAATTCCATTTTTCTGCCTTGTCAAATGCTAACTTTAAGTGTTTAGTTGCTTAAGTTTCTTCCTTGATAAGTTTATACATGTGTATAGTACATTATTAACTTTCACTTTTTGTTAGTTCCCAGCCATTTATTTATCGCCCTCTTCCTCTCTACAGGACCCTTCTTCACATTTGTGCCTTTTGTGTTTTATGACCTAATTGTAGGAGATTCAACACATCTTTGCTTCAAAATGCAGAAAATCCAAGCTGGAACTCAACTGGAAGCCTCCTTTCTATTGGCTAGACTTGTCCATATTAGGGGGTTCTATATATGCTTTTGGGGAGACAAGGTATCCATGCCTTTTCCAGTTGTGAATCCTAAAATCTTCAATGCCTTTCTGCCAGACAAGATGTCTCTCACAATAGGGCCAGCAGTGCTAGTAGGATAACCAACCATTCTCTGATTATTTTGAGGTCTTATCCACAGGAAGGAATACATAGCTGTTACTGAAAACCAACCAAACCCCATTGCTGTCAAGAGTACAGACTCTAACGTGACTTCTCTACGATGGCTACAATTGGCATGTCACCAAACTCAAATGTAAATATTTATGTTTATACCCAGAGGCAAATGTTACTTTCATTTTAATTGGGGTAGCTTCTCTTTGCAGTGAGCATCAATGATGCAGAGACTCTTGACAGGGGGAGATATGGAGAATAAATGAAGGCTTAGTGCTTAGCCCTAAGCAGGACCTACATACCATATTTTCTAAGACTTCGATGTCATTGAAGAATAACAAGTGAAAATCATGTGAGAGCTAGGAGGTGGAAAATACAATCTACAGAGCATGGTAGAGCAACTGTAATCAGGGTCTCGCAGCAGCTATGGTTGATTGATTACACTGGGTCTGGGCAAAACAGAGTCTGTCCATAACCAGTTATGGATTCAGGAGGACTCATAGCCCCTGTTGAACTATTAGAGACTGTTAGATGCTAAGAGATGGACTTTCATTGCTTTCAAATATATACTCACTCATGAATCCAACAGTCTCCAAGATAATACCAAACCACAGACACTCCTGATTAAGATACAATAATCATAAAACCAACTTTCCACCTGTAATAAAACAGAGAAGAAATAATTGCTTCTATATATTATGACAAAATACAACTCTTAAGAGAAATGTGCATTTCCATTTGCAGGTCTCTGGAGCACACACAGAGCCTTTTGAGGCAGCATGGGGAATGGGAATTGTGATCTAGGAGTCAGACTATACTAGTCTGAGTACTGACTCTGCCTCATTTAAATCATAAAATCCCTCAACCTCAAAGCAAATCTGTGTTCATTCACTTAGTGGGGCTGATAATCAATGGAAATATTGGCCATCTCTGTATTTTAAAAGTACTTAAACAGTATATGTCACATACTAGATAAATGTTTGATACTTAAGTTGAATAAATATCTTTTGATACTTTTAAGAATTTATTGTAGGCTAGAGTAAGGCAAATGTCATATCTATTGTGAACTTTTTTTTTTAAAAAAATGCTTCAACCAATAAGCATTTTGGGGACACTTGAGATGTTCTCAGAATAATACTAATAAAATATTTAAGAGAAGAGACAATAAAAATGACCTTGTGGAGACTATATTGCTCTGATACTGTGCTACTTAGTGAAATATAGCTTCACATTATAAGTTTATTTTAATGTGTTAGAGCATTTGAACTATTTTCATGTAAACACCAAATAAACATTTTATTTAAAAAGTTGAAATATATGTTTTACTATGTGTATGTGTGGAAAAACAGGAGGAAAAGGGAGAAAAGAGGAAAGGAAGGAAACACAGTGTGACAGATAGGAAATAGCACCAGTCATGTAGTCCACCTATTTAAGTTCAAGTTCTATGTGCTGCTACTTGGTGCTGTCTTAGGGAAGGCTACATTGTGTTTCCAACCCTAGTATCATAGGCTGTCAATGATACCCCTTATAAAAAATAAAAGCCACATAATTGGAAGGCAGGTATAATCATATGTGGTACATAATTATCACACTGTTTACTATGGTACTCTTGTAAACTCTAAAATAAAGTTTAAAAAACATCTTCTAAAGATAACATAATTTTACATATGTAGCATTAAATTTTTCATATGTATTTACAAAAAAGTATTCCTATGATTTAAAATCACTATAGTAAGTAAAAATAAGAGCCAAAGATGTAGTGTATCTAATTTATTTCAAGTCATTCTGATGCCATAGGAACAAAAGGATTTCAGTGCTAGGTTTGTGCCATGTTGTGATATAGACCATTGCAGTGAAGTCAATGAATCAAATGCAATTTAGTCCAGCTCAACTAGATCCAGCTGGAGGCAATTTCTGCACATGAAGCAGAAAAACCATTACAGACCATAATTTTTGCTCAGATCAGTCAGTCTGTGTCATTCTATTTGGCAGGCAATGGGTCTGACTGAAATGACTGTGTGAATGATTCTGTAATAGGGGAGAAAGCTCAACCTATCAGCTGTAATAAAGTAGACACTGTGAATCTTCTTAACCCAATAGAGAATGAGGATTAACATGTACACTGGAACATCTCCTGCATGCCTAGATGAGCCTGTAAGGAAGTCACACACAGGATACTGTAGGAAGGCCAAGTGAAATCTCTTATGTCCTGGAAATGATCTTACAGACCTATGAAAAGACACTAGTGTTATGTGAATTACTGTCAATATTATTTTCTAATCCTTCTCATAAAGTTCTCTGAAAATAGGTATGCAAATAAAATATGGACTAGGAAGCTTTCTGCTTGTAAATAAGATTCTCAAGGATAGAGTCCATGTTATACTCAAAGAGTGTTACTTTCTAATATATGTCTGACTACTTCATGTCACAAATATGTAGTTTGTTCTAGGTAAGAGATGATAATATCCAAGTGAATTGAGAATATGTGGCTGAAAAGCATTGAAAATAACCCTATCTTTTGGAGCTTTCATATTAATACAAAAATTAGAGAGGAAAAGGGAAACAGACAGAGAAAAGGCACATACCCTTTCTACTATACTGAGTGATGACTAATTTGTGATCCCAGGTCTATCCAGCTCTATAATTGTCTGAAACCAAGAGTATACCTAAGATCTCCAGGCTAAGATATGTAGAAAGCACTTAAGTTAATGTTAAGAGAGTATCTAGACTTAGAGCTACTGTGGTTACATTTATTTGTATATATGAAATTTAGGCAATCCTGTAGTGCAACATATGGCTAAATCCATGCTTAAGTGATCAAGCATCGAGCCATCAAGGCTTTCTCTAAGTTCCTGGTTCTCTATCGGGTTTTTGGTTGGTGTACAGTTTCTGAAAAAAAAGCCAGAGACTGTTCATCTAAAACAATGTATTTCTACCCACAGATAAGTATTTTACATTATTTTATGAGGTTCATTGACAAAATCAGAATTATTTTATATTTAACAAACACTCTAGGACAGTGAGATTTAAACAGTGTCATCCTGGAAGCTTGTCTACTTCTCCATAGCTTATTTTACCTGGTCCTGGACACCTCCACCAAGGTGTCAAAAACCACTGTGCATGAAATTGGTTTTTTTCCCCAATACTATTTTTATTTACAAAAATTAAAATGGCCTGTTATATTTTTAAGCATTTTATGTGACTGGATCTTTCCCTGGCATATGTCTTCACACCACTTGCATGCCTAGTAACTACAGAGGCCAGAAGAGAAAGTGAGCTCCTCTGGACCTAGAGTTACTGATGGCTGTGAGCCACTATGTGGGTGGTAGGAAACACGGCAAGATCCTCTAGAAGAACAGCCAGTCCCTTTAACTGCAGAGCTATGGCTCCAGCCCCTTTGTCTAAGTATGAGATAAACTATGCAGATTACTGTGCCATAAAAATATGCCTTGGGTTGTATCTTCCAGACCTCAAAAGCAAAAGTACGAGAGTGCAAAGGTATTGTTTCCTAGAAATATAAATCATACACTAAGTTACCAATAATCTAAGAGATACATACTGAAGACTCACTGAACTGAAGCCATGATGAGGCCACAGGGAGTGTCTTTAGATTTTAAGGACTCAAAATAAAGGGGGAAAAAGAAACAAAAAAAGGAAATCTAAATCCCATGTACCTAAATGCTTGTTAACTAGTAGTCATCCAACAAAAATTACATGAATGAAAAACTCCTACAGAATTTGACTGCAAGATATGCCACTAGAGATAAAAGACAGAAAGAGCTCAGTTTTGAATTTCTATGGCAAATTCACATGTAGTGTCATGGATTACACGGTAGAATTCTTTTTTAAAAAATTTTTTTAAAAAGATTTATTTATATATAGATACATACAGAATACAAGATGCATTGCTAATTACATACAAATTCTGCTTCTCAGCTGGAAAGCTGTAATTTATTCTAAAGAGGGATTACACAGTAGTATTCTATTCTCAAAGACAGGATATGGTAAAACAGTCTTTGATACAGGTCAGGAAGAAATTCATTCTCAATAAAATTTGGAAGGCTCATTACAGGGAACAATGACAACTTAAGAAACAGAAATAAAGAAAAACAGCCACCTACTGACTGGGAGGGATTAATTAAAATGATACAGTAAATTGCAATAGTGTCACAAATTCTTCTGAGGTCTGGATGAGCACTCCTTTCTGTATGATTAAGAAAGTCCTTTTCTTTCATGATGCATAGCCATGTGACTTTCTCCAGTTCACAGAGGAGTGGCAATTACAACAAGAGTAGAAACTTGAAAATCTCTTGTTCATTGATTGGTGTCACTCGTGTTTAGGAAACTAGAATTTGCCTTGACTCACCTGCTGAAGAATACAGATATATAGCCAGGAATACAAGTTATGTCACTATTTTCTGAATGTTTACAGACATGTGAGTAAGTCTATGTGGTCAGAATATGAGCCACTCAACAGAGCAAGCTCCGACTGCTAACCCCGTGTACTTGGCTAATTAGTAATTTTTAAGTCACTGCATTGTGAGACAATTTATTATGAAGCAAATGACAATTGATGTAGAATTTGGTTTATAGAAATGCGGCTATTACTTAGGGAATAATTTATAGCACATTATATGCCATTGGTTCTGAGAATAGAATAAACAAAAACGATTAGTAAAAACTGAAGAAGTAATGAGGCAGACGGTAAGTGGCGAGTGAATAGCTGGTAGCACATTGCAAATATGAAGCCTCATGTTACAGTCCTGAAGCTATTGAAAAACAACTGCTGTGTGTGATAACTAGAAAAGTAGGCAATGGACTTAGTGAAATGTTAGACCTGGCTAGGAGCTCTCTGGAAGAATGGCACAAGGGTCTCTCAGTGGTGTTATTTGCATGTACAAATAGAGAGGCAAATTAAAGAATTGCTTAGTTTGTGAGCAGAATTAACAAGGAATGTAAAATAGTCAAGGCTTGATAGATTGGAAAATAAAGCTTTTCTCACCAGCCTCCCAGAAATATTAGGAGAACATGACTGTGTATGCCTCCTGTTTCTGAATAGAAGTATTTATTGTAATTGTATTGTCCCTGAATTATTATTTTCATGTGAGAGATGCAATTAAATAGTGATTTTATATTAACAGGTCTTCATCTTAGCATATAGTATATTTGGGCATGGTCTTAGTCACTGTTCTATTGCTGTGAAGAAATACCATGACCAAGGCAACTCTTAAAAAAAAAAGAAAACAAACATTAAATTGGTTGGCAGCTGGCTTACAGTTTCAGAGGTTAGTACATTATTATCACGGCAGAAAGCACGATGGTACATAGGCTGATATGGTGCTGGAGAAGTAGCTGAGAATTTAAAGCCTGATCCCTAAACAGAGAGAGGAGAACCGTGCCTGGCATGGGCTTTTAAATACCTCAAAGCCCATCCCTAATGACACATTTTCTCCAACAAAGCCACACCTACTCCAATAAGGTCCCACCTCTTAATCTATCAAATCCTGTTAAATAGTGACATTCCTAGAGACTAAGCATTTAAATACATGAGTCTACAGGCGCCATCCCCGTTCAAACGACCACAGGTTTGTTGGAAATTCCAAAATTAAAATTATAGATCTTTAAGCCTAATGCCATAGCTGAGTAAGTCCTTTAGGTTTCTTGGATGGAAATGAGTGCAACTCATACGGGAATAATATAAATTTTTATGACTGCTGTGATTAGATAACTGGATGTGAAAGAACAAGGAAAAAGCCATAACTTTTTTTTATCCCGTGCCCACATTCTTAAAATACAGCTTGAAGATTATACTGTTAGGAGAATCTATATACCCACACCTTAATTCTCCAGGGGTCAGGTCACTTGCTTTATTTTTGAACTTTAGCAAGAATGATTCATGATTTTTTTTTTGTCACACTTATTGCCCTAAGATGGTCATGCAGAGTAACCTACTGTAGGGTGGAGAACAATGTGAAATATTCATCTGTTCCATGCTAAACCCGAGCCAGCCATGAGGTTTTAAACTGCCAGACATGTGGATGAGACAAACAGATGTCATGCGAGCAAGCCCAGAGGAGACCATGAAAATTCCAGGCGAATGACCCAAGCCCAGCCACTGACTTGCAGTAAGTAGTTATTTTTATGTAACACTCAGTCCAAGAATCATTGGCTCTATAATAAAAGCTAACTGATAATACCAAAGAAGACCTAGGAGCAAAACTGGGCCAGTAGTTGTCCTTGGATCCCTAAGTGTGACAACCGAGAGAAGTATGAGTTGGACAAGGTCTTTGGTTTCATTCCAATCCCTTGTGCACAGTAGAACCACCCTTAGTGTAGTAGGAATAGAATGAAATTTACACATGAGCTCCAGATTTGAGGCACTAGAAATTGAGGCAAATGAATACAGCTGGTATGTATGTTCAATAAATTTAAAGATCCATGTAACAAATTTCCTTCTTTTTAAGGATGAATGATATCTTCTATTTTATATGTGTCTATTTTCTTTATCCATTTATCTGCCAGCAGAAAATGTGTTTAATTAGCCACTTCAATAAATCTGGAAAACTTTAAACAATCTTTTCCATCACAGAATAAGAAATTCCTGCTATACATTTCATTTCCCACATTAATGTTAGGTAAAAATGAGAATCAATGAGTAGAAAATGGCCCATGGCTTGGGTCCTGTTATAAATGTAAAGATGTTGTCAGTGTCTTATATGAAGCTTAGATAATAAAATTGTGTTGAGCTTTCCCTATAATGATGGTAGGCAACTTTAGTATCTAGATAGAGGATAATAATAGCATATGTGCTACTTTTTTGACCTAGAGGGTTGAGTTCATGCTATTATGTCAGTTCCCACCTATTGGCATCTGCATCAATCAATGTTAGGTGATCTGTGTTCTCTCCTTGATGGCAGCTATCTATGGTCCACACTTTGGACCCAAAAAGTGAGTCATTATGGACTCACCATGGATGGCTTTTTGATGAATCAAGACAGGAACTTCACACCAAGCACACATGTATATCCCAATTCTATTACTTTGGTGCATTATTTTATCGGAATCCAGTATAAAGTATGTAGTACTTAGTTTTTGGTTCAATTCCAAGGTCCACCACTTAGCTCATGATGAGGCTTGAGAAACTCACCAACATATTTAATGCTTATTATTGTACTATGCATGGTAATAGTAACACCTGATTCCACTTGTGTGCTATTTTAAATACCAAATATTATAAATTGGTACATATTTACTTGATGGCCTGAAAGTTCATGTATGCTGGAAATTAATCTATTGAAACTTAATTACCAAAGTGGTGGTATTAGGATGTGGTACTAGGTCATTAGTTCTTGAGGGTGGAACCTTCTTGAATATGATTATTGATTGATAAAACAGATATCACCTGGTTTTTTCTATCATGGCTTTTATCACACTTTCTATTTTATCTTTGATTAAAGTAAGAAGACATCATCTATGTACCAGAAATAGATCCTCATCATCCACCAAATCTGCTAGTGCCTTTAGTTTAGCTTTAAAAGATCCCAGAACTTTGAGAAATGAGTTTCTTTTATTTATAAGCATCCTTATTTATGGGATTATTATAGTATCCTGAAAAGGCTAAGATATTGTAGACTGTGTTTGTGTTATATTCGTATAAGGCTGTTTTCTCAGGATTTTAGCAAATGTTAGCTATGATTATAATCTATTCTTGAAATTTAGAGTTAAAATGTATCAATATAAAAGAACTGAAAAGGGAAAATCTGATATAGACCTTATGAATGGCTAATACTGGGGTCTGCAGATGTAGATGCAAAGTCCAAGAATGAAAGCTAGAAAATATGCTTGGAAGCAGATTATCATCATCTTTGTCCATTTTACTGCATTTCTATTTTAGTAACTAATTTTATGGGAATAATAAATTTTCAACTGTCTTACCAATGGAAGATGGATTGTTTGTAGATAATTCTGGCAATACTCAGGCTCTGGACCCAACATTCATAGCCATCTGTTAGTGCCAATAAAATGAACTCAAAGAAGGAGAAATAAGTGGTTTGTGTTGTAAGAATAAGTAAAAACAGGCATACTTACTTTTTTATTTTTTTGCTTTTGCCAAGATGCCAATATTTTGTTCCTTACAAATCCAGTTTCTTAAATATGTTTATGTAAGTGATTTTAACTTGGGTTTTGAAACACATTTTTTTTGTCTTTTGTAGTTTCTGGTATTATGCTTTTTGTAATTTCTAGATGGGCATCTTTTATATTTATTTTCTTAATGCAACTGGATGGCAGGAAAATGCATATAATACATGTGATAAACCAATGATGCCAATCAGACTGAACAGAGCAGTCCCTGACCTATGGTCCTGGGATGCTAGTACCTCTCTATTTCCCTGCTTTTGTTGCTTTTGTTTTTGTACAGTTTCCATCCAAATGGTTTTCCTGTCCCCGAGCCTTTATACAAGGGTAAAATAATAATAAAAAATCGTAATAACAATAATCAACTGAGTTTCATTTCCACAGAGTACTTACTGTACACAGGCACTAGTATTTATTTTACTGAACTATTTTATTCAATCTACTTTAGAATTGTACCAAAAATACTCCACACTGATCCTCAGAAATTAAAATATTGAACAGTAATCTGTATGACCTATATTTAAATATGCATTTATTTGTCTTCATTATTCTTTGTATTATTTCTTGGTATTATGTATTGTGAAGGAAAAATTATTGTTTTTCTCTATAGTAATGCATGATGGTGACTATTAATTTCGAACTTCAGAATCTAGAGTGACTTGGGAGAAAAGACTCTAGGCAAGCTTGTGGGGCATAATCTTGACTATATGAATTAATTTAGGAACATCCTTCTTAATTATGCATGGGAATGATTTCTTGGGCAAGGAATCCTGGACTGACTAAAAAACAGACATCAGACTGGTCACAGGAATCCTTTGCTCTCTGCTTCTTGTCTGTGGGTACAATTTGACTAAATGCTTCTAGATAACAGATCCTTAACTTCCTGTGCATGATGGACTGGACCTTGAGCACTTCCTTCCCTTTTTCCAGAGCATTTTATCAACAGAAAAGGAAGCCAACAGCTATTGGAGCTACTTCACACACATTGTCTTAATTAGGTCTTGGGACTGGGTATGAAGCAGACAGATGTAACTTGACTATTGAGTAAGGAGACTGAGGATTACCCAGGTGAAGAAATGTGTCTAAAATGTAATGGCCTATTTTCAGTAAGCTTTGCATTCAAGTTGACCTCTTCAGTTTAATACATGTTCCTGAGCTGCTTGTTTAGAATTTAAGAACACATTACAAGTTCAGTTGTTTTCTTCTTTGCTGTGAGTACATTTCTTCAGCTGCGAAGACTTCAAGAGAAGGAGGGGTGAAGAATATGTGTAAATAGCAAAGAAATATTAGGTGCTTTCATTTGTTAGGATACCATTGTACAACATTTACTAATAAACATGGAACTAGTTTTCCTATTAAATTAGCTTGTGCATATGGTTCTGACAAACAAAAATATGTATTTATATATTGTTGTATAATATAGTGTTGTAAAAAATATATATTGTATGCTTTTGGAGAATGTGTATACATATATATATACACATATATATGGAGAGAGAGAGAGAGAGAGAGAGAGAGAGAGAGAGAGAGAGAGAGAACACTAGTTGCTTCATGAGACAACCCTGCTTTAGCCTGATTAAATAAAACCTCCCTGTAGCTAATGCATCCTAGCAGCTCATTATCATGCACACAGACCAGTGTCAGTCACATGTCTCTCTGAAGCAGCTATTCTCCAGAGGGTAGGGGCTTACTTTCTAAGTACCACCTTTTCAATAAATGCCCTTCATGGCCACTGAGAAAATGAAGCTCTCTTCCTAGGATAGCTGGTACAGTTCTCAAAAAGGCCTAAGGCAGAAGGAGATGGATGCAACATGTTCATATGGCTATCACTGGCTAGAACTAGTCCCATAGCCCCATAAAATAAAAAGGGCTCTGGGAGGTAGATTATTGTATATTCTCAGACAGGAGACAATACTTAGATGTGAAAAGCTTTGGGAAACTACTACAGTTCTCTTTGAAAATATTAAAATAATATTTCCTTTCTCAAATATCAGTTTTTCCACTGAGTTCTCTACCTTATAATAATTCAGCATTGAAGCATTTGCTTCCTCTTTTCAATATGGAACAAAAAAGATATTTGACAGGCTTCATGCTTTTACTTTTCCCCACAAATTATATATTTTAGACATAATGGCACACAGTTTGGTACATGTCAGTAAGAGCTCTTAATGACTCCGAAAGAATATAATGATCTACTATGATCAAAACTAATCTGCCATAAAGAGAACAAAGATATCAAATGACTTACACTGTGCAAACAAATCGAAATTAATTGCCTCATTTGTTACATCATATAATATACACTTTACTATTGCCACAACTTTATATAGACACCTAGAGACTCAGAGAAATTCAGAGACTATCATTGAATAAGGGATCTTGCTCTTGTTCACGACAGCAACCTTGTCAAATGAAGTAACTCTTCTCTATGGGCTTTTTATTATGTACCAATAATTTATTCAATTATGAATTCTGGGATAATGAAAAGTAAAGGTTCATCTACACTCCACTTTTGAGGTAGACAAAAAATGTACACAAAAACATACATTCATTTGCATAAAATTTTAAAATTATTTTTACTTCTTTGAAGTTAAAATATAATTTTATAATGTTTCTCTCTTCCTCTCTTAACCATTTACTTGCCCGTTCCCACTTGTTCCAGCTCAAATTCATGGAGTCTTTTTCTTTACTTATTATTGTGATGTATATGCATAAATAAGTAAATTTAATTTCTTCAGTCTAGTTGCAGTTACTTTTATGTATATGTTTAGTACTGTGATAGTTTGAATGTGATTGGTCTCCATAATCTTATTCAGAGTGGCACTATTAAGAAGTGCAGCTCTGTTGGCGTGGATATGGCCTTGTTGGAGAAAGTTTGGCACTCTTGGGATGGGCTTTGTGGTTTCTTATGCTGAATATATCACTGAGTGGTCAGTTGACTTCCTGTTGCCTGCAAGATACAGCACTCACAGCTCCAGCACCACTTCTGCCTACACACTGCCATATTTCCCATCATGATTATAATGGACTAAACCTCTGAAACTGTAAGTGAATCATCACAATTAAATGTTTTCTTTGTAAGAATTGCCATAGTCATGGTATATCTTCACAGGAATAGACACCCTAAGACAGAACTTAGTATCAGGGATGGGATATTGTTGTGACAGGCCTGGTCATATTTTTGTTCAGAGTAATATGGACTTCTGGAATTTGGGTTATGAAAGCCATGGAATGCTTTAAGCTCTGCTTAATGAATCATACTTATAGGAGCACAAAAAATAGTGGCTGTGTGGTGACATATTGTATGCTTAATGAAAACAGCCTGAAATACCAGAGGACAAAGCTACGCACAGAGCCAAATCCTATCATTCAGCAGGCAGAGATCTATCTGGATCTTTGTGAGTTCAAGGCCTACCAGAGCCAGGCAATTGTGGCACTGACCTCTAATCCTAGCACTAGGAAAGTTGAACCAGAAGTGAGATAGCTATTCCCCAATATCTGGCTCTGGATTTTTATTATAATACCAAATAAAATTCATACAATAGTGATGGATGTGATTTGATGAACTGTAGAGATCAAGAGATTTCAGCGAGGAATATTAGTATGTGGCTTATATACTGGTCTTGTAATATTTTGGTGAACACCTGTGTGGAAAACTCCCTTTTGAGTTGTTGATCAGGAGAGTCACGGAGACTCCCACGAAAATATACTCTATTGCCATTGTCCATGGCTGCCTCACCTCTAAAGGTCTCAGAGGCAAAGCAAGTGCTGTGGGGCTCTGAACCCACATCTAAAGACTCCCAATGTTTCCGGGCTCTAGCCATGCCAACTCAAAGTGTCTGTATACACTGACAAGTGAAGTTAGGATAAATGATGTTGCCTAGATAGTTCTAGTGACGGTTCTTGACCAGATGTGGTTCAGATTTAAGTTGTTATTGTATATAACCTATACTCCAAGTACCAAAAAAAAAAGAAAAAAGAAAAAAGAAAAAAAGAAACAAAGTGAGTTTCATGGATTTCAAAGACAAAAAGTGCTTCAGACACAGGAATCAGAGGATACAAGCTGAATCTGGCCTGAAAGCCTCCTTCCTGGAGACTAGCTTCCATAGGTTCTAAGTAAGTTCCTAGGAGAAGAAAATAAACAGTTGCCTACCCATATGTGATCCACAACTCTGACCAATATGGCAAGATAATATCTTAAGGGTTCAATAGTGGCATCCATATCTTGGTGGTTATCAACAGCTGTCTAATTGGTTTTAAGGCCCATCAACAAGAGGAAAATCATGCTGGTAATAGAAACTTAGAGAGCTACTTGTGATTAATGAGGTTATGGATACTATAACAGAACCTACAGTCATTACTTTACTAAACCAGCATACTTCCTAGCTGAATTTTAAAACCTTCTACCTGCAAGGAATTATACATCTCATCTCTCATCTAATAAACTTCTCTTTGAAACAGAGACCACAATAGAAAACTACAACTGGACAAAATAAAGAAAACACAAACTATAGTTAGCTGTTCACCCCCAGTGGATACATTTTCAACACAAGATACTGCTCCTGACACTCAAGCAGCATCATGGATGATTTTACTGGAAGTAAAAAAGGAAACCTCAGAGGGAACTGTATTAAATAATTTCTTGTTTTTTATAACAGGTGATAAATAATTGCTCACTTTTAAGGATTTGAAGTAGAATGCTTCTAAAATTCTGACTGCTTCAAGAAAGTAGTCAAAATTAAAAGTCAAACATGAATAAATAAATTTACATTTATACCTCTCAAAGATAACATAGCGCTAAAAGTCAGGGTTTTCCCAATCTAGATAATGGGAGAAATTTGTAACCATGATAATAAGACACGTTGTGTTAGTTAGAATGATAAACATTATAAGTGAAACATTAGAAAAAGTAGTTTGTGCTTCAGAAATACATTTTTAGAAGAAGCAGTGGTCAAGACAGAATGTTTTAGGCATGTATTCTATATATGTTCACTCTTTGTTAAAAAGAACAATTATTATGTAAATAATATAAATTAACTTAATTTCACTTTAAATATTACTCAAATAGTAAATAGTACTCAAATCATAAAGTTTTTAATAGATTGATACATAGTTGGTAATTTGAGTCTGAATGTATACTTCAGACATGGAATGTAAACACTGTGTTTAATGACTAAAAATCCCCTAACTCTTTTTTTTTTTTTTTTAATCTTGTATGCCACATTCACTCTGAGTCGTCAAAAAGGAAAAGATATTTTGTTCAGTTTACTCATGTTATATGAATAGTTTTTATGGCATTTCTAGAAATTATCTAAGTCTTGTTATACTACATTATACCTTCAACAAGGTACTAACCAGTTTTAATGAATTTCACTAAAATCTGAAGTGCATGTCCGCAATAATTTTCATATTTGCCAAAGAATGATGAGCCCTCCACTTGCTTCTGGTGACAAGTAGATTATCCATGAAATAAAAAATTTTCTAATAAAAAGTGGTTGCTAGGTTGGCTTAAAAACCATTCTTGCAAAGAGAATAAAAATATTCCCTTTGGAAACTTAACTACAAAATGCACAACTGACCTGAGGTTTGAATAAATCTTATTTCTAATAACCTTATACTGCAGAGTAGAAATGCAGTCAGAGGTGGAACATGAAGTCCCAACATTGCTCCCAATGACTACTGAGCTAAATCATGCAGGGACTTCATGTTCTCAGATAACTCGTGAATATTCAATTGTTCTCCAGTAAGTTCTTATTGAATGCTTTTGTTCTCAGGTACTTTTTGGACACAGGAGACCCAATGCTGAAGAGGACAGCAATGTCCTATCTGCATAGACTTATAAACAATAAGAACTAACAGCATTGCCCAGAATAATATCAGGTTGTAGATGATGCATTTTTAAACGATAATACCCCATAGATAACTAAAGCCTCACTGCTACTGGGAAAACAGAAGAGTCTTTAATTAAGGAGAGAAGAAGGAACATTAAACAAATGGGAGAGGAGGGTAAGATAACTCATAAGAAATCATAATACTTAAAATATTAATAATGCTTGCAAGTCAATATATAAATATATTTACATAATTTAAATGAAATTTTCACATCTGTGATAATAATGATACCCTTAAAGAGTCATATATTATCTAGCAAAACACCCAAAACCAAGCATAAGAATCTCTCTTTTGAGTTGTTGGTCAGGGTTGTCCAATGAACTCCCCAAAACATTATAAGCTGTTGCTGTTGCTCTTAGTTGTCCCCCAAGAGTTGGAAAACTGACTCCTAATGATGAAGATACCACACATTTCAGACACAGAGCTCAGAATGCCTTCATCCTGGTACCAAAAGAGGGAAGCAACCAGCATCCTACCCAGCTATGAAGCCTATGACATACATCAATGGCAAGCATGGCACAGTATGATACAGTAATAGTATGAATGCCTTGGTGGTAATCAGTAACTCATATTCTCTCTCTCTCTCTCTCTCTCTCTCTCTCTCTCTCTCTCTCTCTCTCTCTCTCTCTCATTAGACACACTTATCAAGAGAGAAATCATTCCAGGTATTAGAAACCCAGCCAACTCTCCAGAGCTAGTGAAGTCATGAATCTTGTAGGACGCTCTACATCCTCTACCAAACTAAGTCAGCATAATCAATAATTTCATCTAAATATTAGTCTTTCATATCAGATTTTGAACTTGCTCAAGGCTTTCCTATTTAGGTAATAGGAATTACCTAATCTTCCTGTAGGAGCAATTTTATCTCCACCTTCTTTGTCAAACAAAACTAGGAATTTTGACTTGTTTTTTCCCCTCCATTTCTTGACATCTTTTCCATCCTGGCTAGTATATTCACCATGGCAACAAAAACAGCCTCATTAAAATGATCTCCATGTCAGCAAATCCAGGACATCTTTTCAGGGTTTTTTTCTTATACATTCTCAAAGCAAGCTTGGGGAAGCATACTCCTGGGAGGATTGCCCTCACCTTATTCTCCTCTCTTTAACTTTGGTAGATTCCACAATCTATGTACACTCATTGGATATCATCGATGTTGGTGATTCAGATCTCCAGTTGCTTTGTAACACTCTATGTTTTTCCTGATTATCTAATCCATTTAGATACCTTTACATTGCAACTACCCACAATTTAGAAATCTAGTCCAAAACTATCATCAGAATTCTAAGACTACATAGTCAATCACCTAATTGAGCACTTTTCAAGTATTTTTACATCCACAATACTAACAAGACTGTTTGGAATTTGTATTCCTTGAGCTAAGGTTTTCTCCACATTTATACTGACACACAGAATCTTACTACATAGTCAGATGTATATGACACAGAGCTCAGAAAATTCAGAGGGCGTTCTAACTCTCTTGTTAACTTTCATTCCCAAATTCCCCTTAGTTTCATTCACTTTCACATCCATTGGCACTGCTTCATTCAGACTATTGTCATAGCTTGTCTGAAGGTCAGGTGTCCCCAAAATATAACCTGTTTGCACCCAGCCCTGCCCATCAGTGACCCAAGATCAGTCTACATATAGAATGACTTTTCCATGTTTTAATTCATTTAAATGAACAACCTGGACCTCTTTATCAGTTATAATCTGGACCACTCTTTCTCAAGACAACTTCCCACTTTTTTACACCAAAGACTCATGAAATCTTTCCTACGAACTTTTTTTGCATAATGTGTTTTCTGCTGGTAGTGATTTTTCCCTTAACAAGACCCAAGACAAATTGTATACAAACTTTAGAATTTCTGCCCAGAAAATTCTATCTTGATTATTTTCTTATTCTCCTTTTAGTTCCTTCCCTGTGGGTTTTTTTTTAAACTTCTCCTTGAAAGAAGTAATACTGGGAATTGCACCTAGAATCTCGTTCAGCCTCAGTACATGCCTTATCACGGAGCTCTGCCCTCTCTTCTCTCTAAATATTTAATTTCCTCATAGCACATTATACTTTTACTTCATAATACCCATAATAGTTTCAATGTTCAATCTTCTTGTAATCATTAGATTTTTTTATTTCCTCTGCTATAGTAGCAGTTATAGCAATGAATAAAATAATGGTTTGCATTCCAGACAAAAAGCACAATCCTTGACATACAAATGGCACTTAATCTGTATTTAAAATGAATAAAATGAGTGAAGACTTATAAAAACTTATATAACTCTACAAATCTAAAAAAACAAATGCTAAAGCAACTGCAAAATGTTACAGCTATAAAACCCCAGATTTTGACAGCATGCTGTGTTAGTAAGTCTTCTGAAGGACTGGAGGATTATGTGCATAAAAACAAGAGGTCAAGAGGAGAGGGATTTTTTCAGGTTAGAGACTGGGTAGTCCAGTGGTGGCATCTATGGACTGGAGAACAGAGCAGATTTTCAGTCCAGAAAGCAAGAACCCTTTAAATAAGAGGGATCAGTATAGCCTTTCTGTGAAGACAGAGGCCTGGAAGCCTCTGGAAGCTTCCATCAGTACAAGACCAAAGCAGGAGAACCTTGAGTATGATGATTTTATCTGCATAAGGGATCAACGACAATGAAAAAGTCTGCTTAAGATGGCAATTCAAGGTGTGATATAAATGACACTCCTTTGTAATCTTCATTTTACCTGAATCCCATACTGTGCTCCATGTTCAGAGTCAGTTCATTCTATTGTCTGACCTCCTTGTGTGATTTGGATGTAAAATGTTTCTCAAAAACACATGCATTGTAAAGTTGCCATCTGGGATGGTGAGAGGTAGCTGGATTATGAGAGCACAGATCTCTCTGATCAGCTCATGGTTATGTATGAGCTGGGGCCAGGCTGGAGAAGGAGTGGAACGTGAGGAACATTCATGGAAGACTCCCTTTCCTCACTCTCCTTCAAGCTGCCATGAGGTGGGCTGTTTGGCTTAGTCACCTGCTTTCTACCCTCACATTTTGCATCACCCTTGAAAAGTTACATGCAATGAACTTTAAACTTACAAGCCAAATAGCTCCTTCTCTACCTTTGTTTTGCTCAAATATTTTTTTTCACAATGATATAAAGTAACTAACAAATCCACATACCAGCTGTTTACAGAAACACCCTGGCAGGCAAGTTGAGAGGCACAATTTCCCAATTCTCTAAGTGTTCCTCATTTTAATCAAGTTAACAAGGGAATGTAACCATCACACACTCTCAAAATATTTTAGTGTTTGAAGAAAAATTTATTATGTGAATAGTTAGTCAACTAAATAAAAGGATGAAGTTAATATAAATATCATTTTGAATTTTCTGAGCAATAAAATACACTCAATAAAAATATATCATTTTCATCAATGCCAACAAATTGTAATGAATTAAAGTAATTCTAACTCAGAAAAATAATTTAGGATTTTGTAAACACCTTATAAATACTCAACAATCATATTTTATAATAAATATAAATAAAACTAAAGAATAGTATGCTGAGCAGAAAAACAACCAGAGAGCAAAAGAACCCACAAATTAATTTTCATTCTGCTCCAGGTAATAATTTTTCACTAAGTTCCTTGACATTATTTTGACCAGTTTACAAAATGAATTAACTCATAACATCTTCATTCCTTCAACTTCTGTCTGATGAATAAATAAACATTTTCTTGCTAGTCCTGGGAACTTTGTTGACGGTCCTGAGCCTCTGGAGTTCTACCAAGTCTACTGCTTAGAAACTGTCTAATGAGATAAATGGCTTGTGCTACTTCAGGGAAAGTGTGATTAAATAAGACATTTCAGAGAACATTTTCTTTATGTTTTGTTTTGTTCTTAACTTTAGAAAATCTAATCATATGATGTAATTTCATGAGGACTAATTCCACTGGCTTAAACACTTTTCTTTTTTTTCTGGCCTAAGTATGAAAAGATAATATTTAATTCTATTTGACAATTTTCAGTCAAGATAGTATGGTAGATTCTTCCTTAAATAGTCTCTTCCCTATAATGATAGATAAAACATTAAAAAAGTGAATTTAAAAATAACCTTGCTAAAACAAAAAACAAACATGTCTATTGTCATAAGCATAAATTTGAAAACCTAAAAGTAGTGCTGAATCTGGACATCACTGCATGCTAGGCAACATGAGTGGTTCAGAAATTGTCACCAGTCAAAAACCAGAGCACACGGACTGAGTAGAGTTCCATGTGGGGGACAGGGAGATGTAGAGAAGAGAGAATGACCTGATGTGGTGGGAGGGCGAAGGGACCTTGAATAAGGATATACAAGGATAGAAAGTGTGACTTCTTTACTCATAATAATGTAAAAAAGGAAAAAAAAAGAAAGAAAACTACAAAGTCGAGCAAAGGGCTATGCAAGCTGCCTTTGGATCCAATACTGCATCTATTTTGCATTATTGCCTTACAGCCTTTAGTCCTAGTACAGACCTGGGAAAGTTTACTTCTCTGAAAGAGACAAACAGTAAAATTAAATTTCTGAGCATAAACTAATATCTATAATAGTTGTAAATAAAGCAATGAATAATACACTTAAAGAGGGAACTAAAAACTTACTTAAGTTTTTGGGTTAATGTCTGGGTATTCCATTGGTCCACAAGTCTGTTTTTATGCCAGTACCAGGCTGTTTTTATTACTGTAGCTCTATAGTATACCTTGAAGTCAGGGATGATGATACCTCCTGAGGTTCTTTTGTTGAGCAAAATTGTTTTGGCAATCCTGGCTTTCCTGTTATTCCAAATGAAATTGAGTATTGTTCTTTCAAGGTCCAAAAAAATATTGTGTTAGGATTTTGATAGGCAGTGCATTGAATCTGTAGATTGCCTTTGGTAGAATTGCCATTTTTACTATGTTGATCCTACCAATCCAGGAACATGGGAGAGCTTTCCTTTTTCTGATACCCTCTTCAATTTCTTTCTTCAATGATCTAAATTTTTTGTCAAATAGGTCTGTTACTTCTTTGGTTATAGTTACTCCAAGGTAGTTAATACTGTTTGCAGCTAATATGAAGGGTAATGTGTCCCTTATTTCTTCTTCAGCTCTTCTATCTTTAGCGTATAGAAGGGCTACTGATTTCTTTGAGTTTATCTTGTATCCTGCTACATTGCTGAAGGTGTTTATCAGCTGTAGCAGTTCCTTGGAAGAATTTTGTGGGTCACTTATGTATAAAATCATATCATCTGCAAATAGAGATAGCTTCACTTCTTCTTTTCCAATTTGTATGTCCTTAATCTCTTTTCGTTCCCTTATTGCTTTAGCTAAACTTCGAGAACTAAATTGAATAGATAAGGGGAGAGAGGACATCCTTGTCTAGTTCCTGACTTTAGTGGGATTTCTTTGAGTTTTTCTCCATTAAGTTTGATACTGGCTGTCAGCTTCTTGTACATCGCCTTAATTATATTTAGGTATTCTCCCTATCTTTACTCAAAATTTAATCATTTACTTAAAAATTACAAGCATGTCCCTCTCATTAATATGCTAATTTGTTTTCACGTTTAATAAATTGTAAACTTATATTTATATCAAGGAATTGTTTTAAAATAAAATTTTATTGCCAGCAAAAAAAAAAAACAAAAACAAAAAAACAAAACAAAACAAAAAAAACTTACTTTATCTCATTGGTAAAAAGCTTGGATAGTGGATATGAGACCCTAGATTTATCCTCAGAAACACATACACACACACATTTGCAGGCACAAACAGGAAGGCTAGGATAAGATAGACCTTGTGGTCCGGGACTCAGGCCGTGGAACACAACCCTTAAAACCCCACCCCCATTCATCTCTCCCCTTAACTCAGGCCAGGAGGGAAAAAAATCTCTGCAAGCCGGAAACCCCCCAGTAAAATCCAATTCGCTGCACACTCATATCTACAAATCCCACCCCAGCCCTCAACCCATTCCATTACCTGGCAACCTCAGCAGCTATTTGAGACCCACAGTTTCTCAGAACCTATTGGATCAAGAAGGGTACCTGAGACCCACAATTCGCCAGCATCAATTGTATAAAGAACCTCTATAGGATCATGAGCTCCTTCTGGATCAAGAGCACATTTTGGACCAAGATTGGATCCTTGAGACACAGAATCAGCCAGCTCTTATTACACCAAGAGCAGCTCACTGTGACAAAGAATACCTCCAAGTAGACTAAAAGCCAAGACTGGACAGGGAGACTTCCTGCTACAGGCACAGCCAGAAGAGAGTGCACAAAAATCAGCTTCCTGGGATATAAATTCTGCATTTATCCAAGGAGGCAATGAGTAGATGCCAGTGAATGAATACATATAAAATCATAAAGAACAATATGGCACCACCAGAATTGGGTGGTTATAAAACAACAGAACCAGATTATGACAATGCAGAAGAAGCAGAAAAATAAGACCTTAAAAAACAACTTTATGAAGATAATAGAATCTTTAAAAGAGGAAATAAAAAACTTCCTTAAAGAAATAAAGAAAAAGACAAACAAAAAATGGAAGAGATCAACAAATCTCTTGAAAAAATTTAAAAGCCAAGAAAAAGTAATCAAACAGGTGAAGGAAATATTTCAACAATTAAAAATTGAAATAGAAGCAGTAAAAAACCCACAAACTGAAGTAATGCTAGAAATAGAAAATCTGAAGAAATTAACTGGAACTGCAGATGCAAGCATAACCAACAAGAGGCAAGAGATGAAAGAGAATCTCTGGTGTGAAGAATCAATAGTGGAAATAGGTATGTCAGTCTAGAAAACACTAGAGCCAAAAAGTCATAGCACAAATTGTCCAGAAAATATGTAACACCATGAAAAGATGAAAACTAAAAATAATAGGAATAGAAGAAAGGGAAGAATACTAGCTCCAAGGCATAGAAAAATATATTCAACAAAATCATACTTGAAAACTTTCCCATTAAAAGAAGAAAATGTCCATAAACATGAGAGAAGGTTACAGAACTCCAAGTAGACTAGACCCTTCAAAGAAGACTGCTCACCACATAATAATTAAGTCACTAAAACTACAGAATAAAGAAAGAATACTAAGAACAGCAAAGATAAAAGGCCAAGTTGCCTATAAAAACAGTCACATCATAATAACACCAGGCTATCTCAGTGGAAATAACTAAAGCCAGAAGTTCCTGGTAGGATGCTATATAGACACTAAAAGACCATGGTTGTGAGTCCAAACTATTATGCCCAGCAAAATTATCAATTAGCATAGATGGAGTAAACAAAAAGTGTCGTAGCAAAACCAGATTGAAATAATATCTATCCACAATTTCAGCCCTACAAAAAGCACTAGAGGGAAAACTCCTACCTAAGGAAGCTAGATACACCCATAAAATCATGAGCAATAGATAATCACATAGAAGAAAAAGACAAAGAATGGAAACACACACACACTACCACCAAAAATAACAGAAACTAACAATCACTGGTTATTAACATCCCTTAATATTAATGGACTCAGTGCACACTAACATTAATATTTGTAGTATCAAAAGACACATCCTAACACAATGAATACACAAACAGAATCCATCATTCTGTTGCATACAAAAGACACACCTCAACTTCAAAGATGGACAGTGGCTCAGAATAAATGATTGGGAACAGACTTTCCAATCAAATAAGCCTGAGAAACAAGCTGGTGTAGCCATCCTAATATCGAACAAAATACACTTCAAACTAAAATCAATAAAAAGAGATCAGTATAGATATTAACTTATTCATCTCAGGAAAAATCTATCAAGATTAAGTCTCAATCTTTAACATTTATGCCCCCAACATAAGGGCAACCACATATGTAAAAGAAAGATTCCTAAAGCTTAAATATCACATCAAATGCCACACATTGATAGTGAGAGATTTCAATATCTACTCTCACCAATGAATAGATCTACCAGACAGAAACAAAACAGAGAGAAAAGGAACTTAACATGTTATGATTCAAATGGGCTTAACAGATACACAGAACTTTCCATCCAAACACAAATGAATATATATATTTCGCAGCACCCCATAAAATTTTCTCTAAAAGTGACCACATACTCAGTTATAAAACAAATATGAATAGATACAAAAAATGAGAATAACTTTTTATATTCTATTAGAGCACCATAGACTAAGAATAGAGTTCAATGACACAAACCACAGAAAGCCTACAAACTCATGGAAACTGGCCATCTCTCAGTTGAACCACCTCTGAGACAAAGAAGAAGTAAAGAAGGAAATCAAAGAATTCCTAGAATTCAATGAAAATTAATCCACAACATACTCTTGACAGAGGGAGCCACTGTGTGGTTGGAAAGAAACCAAGTGCTAAGAATACCTCCAAGGACCCACAAGATGTCCTGGGCTAGGACTCTAAGCAATATCAGAGAGGCTGCCTAAAAAGGAGTTCCCCTATAGTCAAATAAATGACCACCCTAATTGCCATTATAGAACCTTCATCTAGCAATGAATAGAGGCACAAGCAGAAGTTCATAGCTAAGCACTAGGTTGAACTGCCAGTCCAGCTGAAGAGAGAGAAAGGAGAAAGTATGTAAGAAAAAGAATCAGGATCATGATACGGAGACCCACAAAGACTGACTACAGCTAATGGGAGCTCACTGAACCAGAAACAACCACTGAGGAACATGTAGGGAAAGGAATTAAACCCTCCAAAGGTAGATGACTGTCAAATGGTGTGGGCAGTTTGTGGAGTCTCTTGGAGTTAGATCAGACAATGTTCTTTTACATGGACTGGCATCTTGGGGCCCATTCCCTACAGAGGAACACCTAACCCAGCCTTAGTCCTGGGATGAGGGACTCTGACCTATCTCAGCTGGATATGCCAGACTGAGCTGATCCACCTTAGTACTCCTTGCCTTCCTTGGGGAATGGATGGGGATATGGATGGGGGAAAGGCTGAGGGAGGATTAGGATGGAGGAGGGAAGAGATGGGGAGCTTTGGTATAATAGGAAAAAAATCTTTTAAATATTTGAAAAAAATGAATAAATAAATAAATAAAATAAAACCACAAAATCAGAAGCCGTAATATAAAAGCAAAAGACCTTTAGGGTTCAAAATACCTAAATAAATCACCATAAGACAAAAAAAAATCTATAAAAATGCCATTGAGTTGGTTTTGTGTTGGCCTACCTTTAAGAATTCTTTACATACTCCAGGAGCCTCCATTGGAGAAAAATAATTTTTTTTCAGATAGTTTTCATTTAGAGAGAGATCCTTAGTTAGGAATAGAAGCTTGTGTGCATTCTTCCTCTTAGTGCTGAAACTCCATTTGGCTCAAAGCTGAGAAGGTTCTGTGCATGCTGTTACAGCTTTGACTACCTATGTGTTAAAGAAACTGGAAATAATTTCCTTCCTTGGGGGATCCTCTTTAGAATACAGTTGGATGGAAAAGAAATTGTTTTATCCTGTACTATGAAGTTGACATCACAGTCACTGAATATATGGTATTTTTCTTATTGGGAGATCTCTTGACGTCTTTATTTTAAATTTATTTTTAAATTAATCAATCCCAAATGAACTCATTTATTTCTCAAATATTTTACTTCGCAAAATTGTTCAACAAATAAAAATTATATTATCTCTACCAAGCATAAATTTGCATCTTCCAAGTAATTAAAAAAAATACTTTGATTTATAATGACTTCAGTAAATATCTGTTGAAAATGTAAATGGCTGTCAAAGACTATTTTAGTTTAGGAAAACTGTCAAACTAACACTCATTGATGTTTTTATGTATCCCACTATAATCATTCAAATTCCACAAATATTTATTATATAATTCTAAATATTTAATGAATATGTAACAAATAAATATTTCATAAAAGAAATTATTTTAAGTAGGAAGATGGGTGCATCATGAGATGAAGAGAGGCACACACAGAATCCAAAGGCATACCATAAAGCATAAAGAGAAAATTAAAATAAAATGACAATGTTGAGTCACAAAATAAATGCAGAAGTTAGAAGGAAATAAGAGACGCACTTAAAAATGTGCTAAGACACAGTGAAATTCCGAAAGACCTTATGTCTGCTCAAATGGTGTATTTCTTTATTCTCTTCCACTGAGTCTCATTTCTCCAGATGCTATGTTAGAAAATGGTCCTTCCAAGCCTGTGACATTATAATCAAGACTCTTGTCAAGCTAAAACCAGAAAAGCATAATAAAAATAATCCCACCTGCAATATCTATCTGTCATTTAACAGCCGTGTCTGTAGAGATGGGAGCATGTGACTCAGTCAGTAAGGACAATAGCCATGAGTTCAGATGTTTCAGCCACAGATCCCTACTGCAACAGTCATAGTGAAGCAATATGGGAATGTGAAAGACTTTCCCCCAGGGTCTAAGATTTTCTAACAGAAAGAGAACAACTAGATAATTCAACTGTTAGTGATTCAATCCCATATAATAGAAATTTATTTCACTTAACAGACCTTTGAGTTCCATATTTTTCATGTGCAGCAGAAAATGGGACTAATGCAAACCAAGAACATTTGAGAATGTTAGCATTTGCTGTTATGGCTACTGTTGCTGTTATCAAGACATCTCTTCGTCTCTCACTTTCTCTTTCTCTCTGTCTCCCCCACCCCCGTCTCATGTGATGTGTGTGTGTGTGTGTGTGTGTGTGTGTGTGTGTGTAACAACAATAAAAGAAAACAAGACCACGAATTTTAAAGAGAGCAAGGGGTGAGTTATGTTTGGAGTTAGAAGGATGAACGCAAAGAAGAAAATACTGTAATTACATTATAATTTGAAAAAAATATAAGTACTTTCTTCTTTTTTGGAAAAAAACGAGCAAACTTTTTAACTGCTCCATTTTGGATTTCAAGCCACTAGAATTGACACAATAAGTTTCTAACTCAAGCTACTCTGTCTGTTTTCTCTTTTCACAGCAGCCACAGCAAATTAGTGCAGCCCTGCTTCACCCTAACCACAGCACTGAAATCACAGACAACAGCAGAGGATAACAGTGTGCTGAGCCTGGACATCGGAACATGTTCAAGATGCCCCCCACACCCTCCCCCCACTCACCCACCCCACCTCTTTTCTATCACTGTGCTCCTTAGCACTGAGAACCATGGATGGCACACAACAGCTTCTCACTTTTTTTCTTCAGTGAATTGTTGAATTTAACAGTATGTATTATCATACATATGTTAATTTTAAATTTCTTATCAATTTTGCAAGTTGGATACCTTTAACTTCACTTTTTTTACAACATGAGCAATGGGGTGTATGAGACAGGTTGATAATCAACTTTGAAGTTAGACCCCTGGGATTCAGTTCTGTCCCTACCATTTGGTCATATGGGAGTGACCTAACCCTTGCGAGGGTCACTTCCTTCTTCTTTGAAACAAAGAGGGCAGTAAAACATACTTCAAAACATGATCTTTTATTATTTTATTTTTAATATTTTTTTCTTTTTCCCCCTCTTCTGCCCCTTCTCACAGTCCTCTCCCAATCTCTCCTCTCCTCCTTCACCTCCCCCCTCCCCCTTCACTCCCCAGGGAAGGGAAGGAATTCCAAGATGAGTCAATTCGGTCTGGAATATCCAGTTGAGGTAGCACTGAGTCCCTCACCTGAGTATTAAGACTGAGAAAGGTGTTTCCCCGCTAGCCATGGACTCCGAGAAGCCAGGGATAGACTCTGGTCCTTTTGCTAGAGGCTCCAGAAACTGCCCATGCCTTCTAACTGTCATCTACATTCAGTGGTTCCTGATCTGTTCCATGAAGGTTCGTGAGCTGTTTTTTCAGAGTCTGCAAGCTCCCAACATCGTGGACTGCCCCATGGCGATCCTTATCCCTTCGCTCATTCAAAACATGATCTTAAGAATTAACGATGATGTCATAAGAAATGGGAGAGAACTATCATGCAGCTGACACTCAGCACACGAAGTGACCCCTAACAGTCAAGATCACATATACTAATAGGCACATCACTGTTCTGTTAACTCTAAAATTAAGTCATTACTTTTAGAACAAGTCACAAGGTTGGATTTAGCCTTTGTCACATAATCGATGACTAGGAATTAAAACTCTGCTTTTATTAATAAGGATACAAATGTGTGTGTCATCTTTTTTCTCATGGGTGAATGAATGTCTTCTGAAGCAGGGAGCACCTGTGGTTTGGGAAGATGAACAAAAACCTGCATGGGGTTCAGTGACTAACAGCTTGTTTTGCAAAAGTTTAGGAAGAGAGCCCTTGAGTACACAGAGATCCATCTCTGTGAACAGATGACCAGCCAAAAGCACTCGGCCTTTGACCTTCTTCTGAGAGTTTTCCCAAGCCTCTCTCTCTCTCTCTCTCTCAAAAAAAAAAAAAAAAAAAAAAAAAAGATGGAGTTCCTGAATATCTGTGCACATTCCACTACAGAATAAGCATAAACCTTTTAATCTATCTCATCTATTTTCTGCTAAGATGAAAATGTTGAAATACCTCTGTGATCAACAAATACCCATCTACCTTATTGTCAAATAATCTTTCATTAAAAAAAATGACAGAGTAATTTTATGTGTCATCTAGGTAAATAGATGCTGACTGAGGTAGGCATGAGTCACATTCAAGTTCACAAATGCAGTCTGTTTGATTTTTTAAATGAGGCCAAACATTTGAAATCCAAACCTGTATTAAATTTAGTTCTCTTGAAGTGTTAGGCAAGTGCATATGCCGGACACACTCATCAGGCAGATGAAGAATTCCATCAATAGTCTTTTCTTTCTTTTCTCACTAACTTCTATTCTTATCAGAAGAGGAGATGCCACACAGCACATGGAACCATTCAACCAAAATTAGACGAACAGAAAACATTGTTCCAAGCTGACAGAATGATTTCTTTTTGTATAATAGCAGTAAGTCTCTCTTCCAATTGTTGCAATTCAGATTCACTTCATGCTCTAAATAGAACCTTCCGAAGTCTGTAGAAAGTGAACTCTCTCAAAGAATTGAGACTATGCTGTCTATCAATATTTTCTTGCTAAATGTAGAAAATGGATACTTAATAACAGATGTGGATATAGAAATATGTTCAGCATTCAGGGTACATATACAGAGGGAGATATATTATGTGGTGCTATTAATAGATTGCTGTAGGGCCTGCCTGTGGGATGAATGCAAAAAGAAAAATTTGCTGAACAAAGCAACCCAGTATGAGGAGTAGGGTCCCAAAAACAGTTAGAGACAGCCCCTGTTCCTGCTGTTCCACAAGAGAACAAAGCTACACAGTGTATATGTAGAGTGATATACACAATGTGTATGCAGATTCAGTCTGATGAAGAATCCCTGTTTTGTAGGTTCAGTCTCTGCAAGCCCCTATGAGAGGAGGAACTTGGGATTACAGAGACCAGACCAGTTCTAGGAACCACAAACTAGACTACACTTACTACCCCTGGACTTTATATCCTGTTCTACAACTTTGTGAAAAGACTTTGTCCTTATCAGAGGCCAGTACAGATTTAGAGACCCTTAGTCCCCCAAACCATAGAGGGAACACCCTACTGTAGGCTGTTGTTTTATCTTATTGACTATGTCCTTTGCCTTTCAGAAGCTTCTCAATTTAAGGAGGTCTCATTGATTAATTGTTGTTCTTACTGTCTGTGCTACTAGTGTTGTATTTAAAGAATGGTCACCTGTGCCAATGTGATCAAGTGCATTGCCTACTTTCTTTTCTATTAAGTTTAGTGTAGTTGGGTTTATATTAAGGTCTTTGATCCACTTGGATTTGAGTTTTGTGCAGAGTGATAGATATGGATCTATTTGTATTCTTCTACATACTACCATCCAGTTTTGCCAGTTCCATTTGTTGAAGATACTATCTTTTTTTCTTTTTTTATTTTTATTTTTTTATTTTGTATTTATCAAGAAAAACAGTAAATTGAATTTAAAATGCTGATAAGTTAACAATAACTATAAAGAAAATAAAAATCATAAGCATGACTTATCAAGGGTGATAATGCAAATAATTTGCTACACATAATATTACTTTGTGTTCAGCTTTCCCTCTGGATTTTTTTTTTCCTATCCCTGTATATCCCCATTCAAGGTCCCTTACCCCTCCCGCCACATCAGGTCATTTTTTCTTTCTCCACAACTCCCCATCCCCTCCCTGGGCAGGCTGCAGACAGTCCATGGTCCCACGGATCCAATAAAGCTCAGTTCAGTCTCCACTCCTGGCAAATCCAGTTTTATCCCCCCTCCCTCAAGAGTGAGTCAGGTGTTCCTATAGGTGTAGTGGGATCTGAAGGGTCAGTCCAGGGTGTTTCTGATCCCAAGCTGTTCAGTGGTTGTGGTTTGCAGCTTGGGCATGCTTGGCTTTTTTCTTGTTAGTTTGTTTAGAGACCACTAATGAGTGAGTACATCCCCTGCTTATCTTTCTGGGTTTGTGATACCTTGCTCAGGAGGATATTCTCCAAATCCATCCATTTGCCTGCAAATTTTAGGATATGATTTTTTCTTACTGCTGAATAGTACTCCATTGTGTAGATGTACCACAGTTTGTTAATCCATTCTTCAGTTGAGGGACATCTAGGTTGTTTCCAGGTTCTTGCTATTACAAATAATGCTGCTATGAACATAGTTGAGCTAATACCTTTGGAGTATGACTGTGCAGAAGATACTATCTTTTTTTCTATTGTACACTTTTGGTCTCTGTTAAAAATCAGGTGTTCATATGTGTATGGATTAAGGTTGTGGTCTTCAATTCAATTTCATTGACCCATAAGTCTATTTTTATGGCAGTATCAGGCCTTTTTATTATTATTATTACTGTCGCTTTATAGTATAGCTTTGAGTCAGGGATAGTGATGCCTCCTGAAGTTCTATTATTAAATAGGATTGTTTTGGCAATCCTGGGTTTTCTGTTATTCCAAATGAAATTAAGTATTGTTCTTTCAAGGTCTGTAAAAATTTTTGTTGGGATTTTGATGGTGATTTCATTGAATATGTAGATTACTTTTGGTAAGATTGCCATTTTTACTATGTTGATTCTACCTATCCAGGAGCGTAAGAGATCTTTCCATTTTCTGATATCTTCTCCAATTAATTTCTTCACTGAGTTAAAGTTCAAAATCCTAACATCAAATTAAATGGAAAGAAACTCATAGTTATTCTACTAAAATCAGGAACAAAACAAGGTTGTCCACTCTCGCCATACCTATTCAATATAGTACTTAAAGTTCTAGCTAGAGTAATTAGATAACTAATAGAAATCAATAGGATATAAATTGGAAAGGAAGAAGTCAAAGTATCATTACTTACAGATAGTGTGGTTGTATACATAAGCAACCCTAAAATTTCATTAAGGAAATTCTACCATTGATAAACAGCTTTAGTCAAGTGGCTGGATACAAGATTAACTAAAATAAAATCAGTAGCACTCCTATGTATAATCAACATGCTGAAAAAGAAATCTGGAAATCAGCATTTTTTATAATATCTTTAAATAATATAAAATAGCTTGATGTAACTGTTGTGCCCAAATTCAGAACCCCAAAGAAACCACTGGAGACCGGAGAAGTCCAGAATGCAACAGCAAGGTTTATTGATGTAAATACAAGCCATGGCAGGGAACCCAGTCCAGCTCTTGCCATAGCAAGATCAGGAGGGGCTCCTGAGGGGAGCTTAACAGCCACTTTTAAAGGGAAAAACCACAATTTGGGGTTACTCTAGTACAAGGTTGTGTGCTCACAGCTAGTCTGGGGAATTTCTCCTTGAATCTGGGTCAAAGAATGATGGTGATGTATTTTGCTTAGAGTATTTGGTGGTCAGGTAGCAGGGTCAGGGTGGTATGGATTCTGCAGTCAGAACTTAGGTCATGCTGCCGCTCTGTGAACAGCAGTTTCTAGAAATAGTCTCTGGGAACTGGGTGAGGGAGTCTTTCTCAGGGCTCTGTCTCCTTCAGTTCAGCATAGTTCTCTAAAATGGAAGACTCCTTTTAGTTCTTCACTTCACCCCCGTCTGAAGTACCAAGTACCAATCATGGATCTTTAGTTATAAAATGGCAGTTCTTGAGCTAAGTTTACTCTCTTCATTCTCCCATTTTCTTTTTGGTTACTGTTTCAATCATGGAACTCTTCAGTATGCTCATAGAAGTAGTCTATCTAGAAGATGGTCTTGTGCCCACCCTTGCAGGCCCAAACTGATCTGCAAGATCTCACAGGAGCAGCTGGGATCTGACTTGCAAAGCCAAACTCTAGGCTGTAGGGACTGTATGGCCTCCACAAAAAGATTTGTCTCCTATGCCAGAAGGTTTCCTTTTAACTTAGCATTTCAACCTGTTATGGGCCTGGAATAATAGGCGTAGTTTCTCTATACTACTACTTCAAACTGACACTGGGATATTGTTGTTAGGGCCCAAAAAGGTTGAAAAGTTAGTAAAGGAACTGGGCTCCAGGGCTTCTGTCAGGAGCATGTAGCTGTCTGACCCAGTAGCCGAGAGACAGGAAACAACCCACATCAGTAGAACTGGTCCACATACTTCCAGCTGTCCAGAGCTCCTTCTTATTTAAGTGGAAATCTGTTGAGATACATTAAAACTAAGAATAAAAGTTAGAATTTAAATTTTGGGCCCAGTCTTAGTAATTTGGGAAGGGCAGGAGTCCCCAAACCAGAAGAGAAAAGTATCATCCTTAGGAACAGAGAGATGGGAAAAACTTAGGCTGTACTTATCTGGAATCCTTTTGGCCTCTGTGAGGTGGATTTAAATTCTATGATTCTCTGAAGCTCAGACAAGTTACAAAAAGACATAAGATTTTTAGTTATATTAGTATTAGCAATCAGGCTTTATAAAATGAGCTTGAAAGCTGGCTATCACCTTGCAGAAGGATCTGATTGTCTGATTCTACCAAGCTGACAAAATTATAACTAATTTAGCCATCAATACTTGCAGAGATCTAAGAAGGATAAATTATACCTAAGTGCAGACTGAGTAGCTTCTGAATCTACTAAAAACAACAGAGACAAGTCCTTATCCAGTTAGCCATACCCAGGGCTCCACCTAGTTAGAGGCAGAAGTATCCAAACAGCATCAATCTTCAGCTGCCAGGCCTTTAAGGAGGGAGCTTTTCACCACAGTAGAGAGACATATAGCAGAACTGACCTAACTTTGTCTAGACAAAATGATTCAATCAATTCTCCAATGTTCTGCAGATCTAGGCCAGGTTCCAAGAGGCAGGCAGGTATTGTGCTATGACATCTTGCCCAGGTTAGCACTGCTACAATCCAGACAGAGATATCTTGGTGTCTCATAATCTTTGGAGACCTTGGGTCACTGTTAGGATCTGGGAGTCTCTGTCTAATATAATGCTTTTAAATAAACATTTTAAATGCCATATTCTACAGATCTCTGAAGTATGAGGGTGGCCAAGTATATCTGTATAGAAAAACTTTGTTTCTAGTTGCTTGTTGTAAGCTCAACTCTGAAACTTGTATAATATGCAAGAGACTAAATAAATCTCACCCCTATAATTAATCATAGTATTTTCAAGAATGACTGACTGCTTGTGTTTTCTAATAGCCTTGAATGTGTTAATAGCTTTCATTGTTTTCACTAGAACAATTCACAAATTTTCATGAATGTCTTTATTATCACTCTATATCCTAAAAAAGTTTGTTCTCAAAATTGTGTGCTGATCTTAGATTTAAAATCTGTGTCTGGAAAGATAAGCTGTCTTTGCAACCTTGATTACATATTTATACACTTGTTTTCAGTTAAATTTCCAACACATAGAATCTAGTCTTACACTCAGCATGGACTATCTATGTTCATATTAGGTCATCTGTCAAAGTTCTTGTCACATAAATATCAATAGTGCATGATGATTAATAAAAGTAAACTAATTTCAGTATTTTAACAATTATAGTTATATTCACAATACAGAGTTGGATCCAAGTTACATACATACATACATACATACATACATACATACATACATACATACATATTTAAAGCTAGCTTACATCCACACATAGTTAAATCTAAGTCACATACATGTCCATATAACCATACATATGTTGTAAACATTTCGCAGTGAAGAATCATCAGCTAATTACAAAATGAAGAAAAACTAAATTGAATTAACCCAATATGGGTAAACTTTTAAAACATATTTTACAGTTTCTTTTTAAATTCAGTATCTGTAGGTATGAGAAACCACAGCAAACAAAATCCACATCACCTATGGCCTTCTATAACATTCTATATACCTTCAGTCTGTCCCTCTGAATCCTTACTTCAGATAATTTTTCCTTCCTTTCCCTCTATTATTCCAGTCCTCTGCCTTCTCTATCATCCTCTGGACAATATAAAAACTTCCACCAAAGTCTTTCTTGTGGTTCTCTTTAGTATGCATACACTGTAGCAGCATATGACAAACATGAAGCATCTGAAACAAGCAGTAGGGGTTTTTTTGTTTTTCTTAACTAATAATAATTTGTAACCAACCCCTGTAAAAGATGACAAACCCATTGGATCTGAATGATCAAAGCAGCAGTCAATTTGTCTCAGCAACTACATACAGTCAGTGACTGACCTAAAATGCAATTCAAAATGGAGTCATGTCATATGTTTTTAAATTTACTCATGCATAGATTTTTAATTATAACAGATTTTAACCTTATTTAATAATTTATATCACTGTCATATCAAAAAATATTTGAACTCCTGCTAAGTTCTGATTCCTGACCATAAGTGCAGTCACAGCAGCTGTGGGTGGTGACCGGCTACTATTGGGAATAGAGATAGCAAAAATATTTAAACCATTTCTGTATCAGTTTTATGCTTTTAACAAAATTAGAAAACACATCAGAACAGCATATATAACTTTCTCGAGAGACAGACAAAACTCCTCAACAAGGCAAATAGAACTTTCCGACCAGAAACAGAACCAAATGAGGAGGAAACATCCGAGTTACAAAAATGCATGCACACATGAGTCTAAACATTAAACACACATACTGTGGCCTTTCTCAGGGCTCTGTCTGCTTTAGTTCAGCATAGTTCTCTAAAATGAAAGACTCCCTTAAGTTCTTCAGTAACTCTAACCAAGCAAGTGAAAGACCAGTATGTCTAGAATTTCAAGTCTTTGAAGAAGGAAAACTGAAGAAGATATCAGAAGATGAAAAGATTTCCCATGCTCATGGATCAGTAAGATTCACAGTAAATATGACCATCTTACCAAAAGGAATCTACAGATCTTTTGAAATCACCATTAATATCTCAGTGCAATTCTTTAAAGACTTTGAAAGAACAATACTCAAATTCATACAGAAAAACAAAACAAAAAGAATAGCTAAAACAAACCTGTATAATAAAGAAACTCTGGGGGCATCACTGTCCGTGACTTCAAGCTCTACTACAGAGCTATAATAATAAAAATTGCATGGCACTGGCATAAAAACAGACAGGTGGATGAATGAAATCAAATTGAAGACCCAGAAATAAATCCGCACACCTATGGACACCCTATTTTCAACAAAGAAGCCAAAATTATGCAATGGAAAAAGGAAACATCTTCAACAAATGGTGCTAGTCTAATTGGATGTTGGTCTCTAGAAGAATTCAAATAGACCAGAATAAAGTTAATCAAATAATATTTAGTGATATATTCTCTTATATTTATATTTGTATATAACTCAAATAATTGTTTTTCTGGTTATGCTTAGAATTTATAATTTTGCTTGTCTTTAAGATAATACACAATTATTTTTAATTCAATATATTTATTTATTATTGTTTTTACAACCCAACTTCAATTACCCTCCCTCCTCTCCTCCTAGTCATTCCCCTCACTTCCCTTCTACCTACCCCACCCCATCCACTCCTCCTTCATTTTCATTGAGAAGATGGCTGACTTCCCATGTCAGCCACAGTATTTCAAGTTGCAGTGAGACTAGATTCCTCTTCTATTAAGGCTGGAGAAGACAACTGAGGAGGTAGAAAGGGTCACAGAATTAGGCAACAGAGTCAGAGATATCCACTGATCTCACTGTTAGGAGTCCCATAAAAAGACCAAGCTACACCACTGTCACATATAAGCAGATGGCTTAGGTCAGTCTCATGCAGGCTCCCTGGTTGTGGTCTTAGTCTCTGTGATGCTCTATGAGCTCAGGTTAGTTTATTCTGTGGATTTTCTTATGGTATCCTTGAATCCTCTGCTTCCTATAATCCTTTCTCCCACTGTTTCAAAGGATTTCAGGAGCTATGGGGCATGTTTGGCTATGAGTCTCTGCATCTGGTTCTATCAGGCCCTAGAAGCACCTCTGTGATGACGTGGAGAGGTTCCAATATATGAGGATAGCTGAATATCAGTAGGAATCATTCACTTTTATTTTTGCCAGTCATGTTTGATTCTATCCTAGGGCTCTGTGCCACCTCCAGATCCTAACCTTCCCACTGGTGTCAAGGCTGGGCTCCCTCTTACTATATGGGTCTTAAGCAGGACCAGTAATTGGTTGGTCACTCCCACCATTTCTGCTCCACCTTTATCCCAGCATATCCTACAGGCAGGACAATTTGTAAGTCAAAGGTTTTGTGGCTGTGTTAGTGTCCCAGTTCCTCCATTGGAAGTCTTGCCTGGTTATAGGAAATGACGGGTTCAGCCTTCATATCCCTATTGCTTGGAGTCTTAGCTAGAGTCACCCTTTTAGATTCCTGAGAGTTTCCCCTGGACTAGCTCATCCCAGAGATGCCATAGATATCAGTTGTCTCTCCAGTACACTCTTCCTCTATCTTCTCCCACCGATCCCTTCTGTTTCTATCCCTAACCCCATTCAGACAACTCACCCCCATCCATCAGCAAATCAATTCTATTTCCCCTGTACAGAGAGATGAATGTGTCCCCTCTTGAACCCTCTTTGTGGAAAAAAAAATACTTAACAAAATGTCATTGTAAACTGAATTTAAATTAGTATGAAATTGCTCTTTCTGTATCTGAGTAAACCACTTGTCCAAATCCAAACATAAATTCATCATGAGCACTCTTGTCAAATTGGCTAATAGTAATTTACCTGTATGATTTGTTTTTTGAACACAGAAAGAATATCAAATACCAGTAGTACAATTTGCTCACTGTGCTTTAAAAATAAATACTCTGGCCAGGAATGGTGGTCCACATCTTTAATCCCAGAGCTCAGAAGGCAAAAGTAGGCAAATCTCTGTGAGTCTGAGGATAACTGCATAGTGAGATCCTGTCTATAAATAAATAATACTTGAGTTAACTTTCTTATGTATCATTAACTGTAAAAACTACTGAATATTCTCCCTGTATTAATTGAGCATTGTTTTACTGTGTTGACACCTGCAATAATTTAAATTTCACATTTTCAGAACACTTTGTTTTTTGCAAAATGGTTTGTAGAAGGAGCTATTTCCCCTGTATGTTTTACTTCTAAAATTAGAGTGTAGAAACCAGCTCATGTAAGCGAGTCTCTGTTTTGAAACTTTAGATATACAATATCCATAAAGTTGAAACACTCTAGCAAAGTAGTACAATGATACTTCCCCTGTGCACTTTCTCTGCCTTAGTATCCTTTGCAATAAATCTTTTCTCTACCTAGATTGTATGGTGATACTATTGCTCTTAATGGGCTTGTCCTACATACATACATTAAAGCAATTCCCACTGAAATGTTTTGAGTCATTAGCAGGAAATCAGGCTATCTGTGCATCAGTGGCTACCTGATTTTACTGAGACTATTATTAAGTAAATTTATCAAATGTAGGCAGAAAAAGCAACTGAAGCCAAAATTCTTTATGAGGCAGTCCCCAATAACTGAGGAAACTGTCCACAGTTTTCTTGCCTTCAAGTGCCCCAAGACAGCAGCAAGCCCTGGGATGGCAGAATTACTGTACTAAAGGACTAAAGACATCTCATTTGTAATGGAAATTTTAATGGAGCCCAGACTGCCCTGACTGGCTCTTCTTCATCACAGACATTCATCACTCCGATGCAATCCATAGTTATCCTTGAAAACCACTGTCAAGAAAATGTGGAGAGATGTCTTCTAGTTAATGGAACGTAAATTTTCATTATTGTATTAGTGATGCAAATAGGACTTAATTCTTTAATAAGAAAATAAAGTCTTCTACCCCAACATCCTCTGCTAATGGCTGTAGTAATTTAATGGCCTTCATTACTGCTTATTATTGCTGCCATTGCTGCATGTAGTATGCCAGCAACAGACCAAGAAAAGCCTGCTGCATGAGATCACAATCTTTAACATCAATCAATCCAGCTGACAAAGATTAGGAGAGAATGCAAAGAGTATTTTTGGAAGATGTTCAAAATCCAATCAGATCGGTAACACTGATTTACTCTGTCTCCTGTCTGCTACTCTCTCACTTAAATGGCCTGAGCTTCCTTCCCAAATCCAGTGCTGGAAATATTTCAACCACAGATGACATTTAACAGGAAGGAAGACATAAACAAAACAAAAATGGGTATTTGACATCCTTAATGCCCAAGCACAAGGGTCAGAGTTCATAGAGTTATTTAATCCAGCCATGCAAATTAAATTATGTTGTGTCTGAAATAAATCAGACTGAACCTAGTGAAAACTGGACAGAACCTCCTTTTAATTTTTTTTTTGGCTTTACATACCAACTACAGTTCCTCCTCCCTCCTGTCCTCTCTCTCCCATAGGGAGTCAACAAAGCCTGGCATATCAAGTTGAGATAGAATCAAGCTTCTTCCCCTGCATCAAGGCTGAGCAAGGTGTCCCATCATAGGGAATGGGATCCAAAAAGCCAGTTCATATACCAGAGATAATTCCTTGCCCCACTTCCAGGAGACTAATAAACAGACCAAGCCATACAACTGTCATCCACATGTGGAGGTCCTAATTTGGTTCCATGCAGAGTCCCCAGCTGTCAATCCAGAGTCCTGGACCTTCCAGCAGCTAGTCAGCTGTCTCTGTAGGTTTTCCCCTTGTGATCTTGACTCCCCTTACTCATATAATCCCTCATCCCTCTCTTCAACAGAACCTTTCAAGAAAATCTCTTTGCATGTTCTCTCTCTCTCTCTCTCTCTCTCTCTCTCTCTCTCTCTCTCTCCCTCTTCTTTCCCAAACATTTTATTTGCTAATGTTAGAGACAGTTTGGACACAAAATTTATCTTTCATTCTAAACCATAGAATATTCAACCAAAAAAAAAAAAACAGAAATAAAAGGCAAAAATGTCCTAGGTAACTGACTGGTAGGAGAACATGAATGAAATATACAGGAAATGCCCAGGAAAAAGGAGAACCTATCCCAGAAACAACCCATACTCTTGCAGGGTTGCCACAGACAGCAGTAAATTAGAAAGCAAATCTAAGAGGAAAATGACTTTAGCATAGTTCGATCCTGAAGTCTAAAGTTTAGATATTAATAAAATGCAGAGGGTGAGTGAAGGTTTAGGTCAGGCTTTAAAACAGATCACTGGCCTTGGGGTGCTTTGGGGCTTTTGTCACTGGAAAGAGAAATTAGGTTTGATTCACATTTCTCAACTGGAAAGAATTCAACATAGATCACAACAGAACTCTTTTGCATTTAATAAAAAGAAAAAATGGGCAATTGAGATTTCTCCCACATAACAGGTATTCTTCATAGCTCTGGTGCTTTTTTTGTTGTTGTTGTTTTTAAGATTCTTTCTGTGACTAATGGCTAAAGATTTCCCCTGAGTAGTATTCACCATGTGGGAACTTAGGATGCTGATCTCTACAATCCTTTTCAGTCATTGTCTTGGTTTATTTTAAAGGTCACAAAATACAATCCTACTTTCTGTGAAAACTCAACATTCCTTTGTATCACTGCGTTGTCAGTAACCCATTTAAAGTTGAATTCAGATACAATTCCATAGTGCTGCTTCACATAACATTGCTTAATAAATTTTTCAAGCTTTCTAAAAACAAATCAGACCCTAATTTTGGGCAGATCTTCAAGACCCTATGTAAGCAAAGTTTTGTGTAAATAGGCTTTTATTTTTACTTTTCCATTTTTTTATTTTATAGCTAAATCATTATTTCTCCATTAAAACCATTTTATTTTTTGCAAAATAAAATGCATTGAAAGAAAATTTCAGACTCCCAGAGATGACACAGGTAGCACTTTCAGATCCAAAGAGAGCTGTTATTTATTTCTGTTACAACATGTGAAAAATGAGCACCAGTGACAGATTCCCATAGCAGAGACACATCAGAAAATACGAGGAACAAATTTCTAGAAACTTCTAGGGTGGAAAATGCAGAAGTTGGAGCTTTGGAAATGGATAAAGTGCTTGGTGCAAAAGATGGAAGACTTGAGTTCAGATCCTCAGCACCCATGTAAAAACTGCACAGCACTACACTTAGTACAAGGGATTGTCAGGAGGAACAGACAGATCCCATGGCTTGCTGGTAAGCTAGTCTACCTAGGACATGGTTGAGTGAGAGATCTTGCCTCAAAGCAAAGGTGGAGAGTGACCAAGGAGGAATGTAGATATCAACTTCAGGCCTATAGAGGCACTCATGTGCACATACACACAAGCACACGCAACAAAAAGAAAATGCATTAGTTTGTTCACTGTATGGACTTTTGTTGTAATTATAACTATGAAAACAAAACAGCAAAAAGTACATAAAGGTACACAGAGGTAAAGATGTCACTTCCAAGTAATGATTTCACTTCCTGTAGATATGCATCCTGATGTGAGAGTCACAGATCCAATTGCCTCTTAAGTGTCTGAGCATTTCTTACTGCTTTCCACAATGGCTACCATAGCTTTATATTCCCAACAACAATGATGAAGGTCTGCTTGTTTCCAATCTCCTTGTTATTACACTGTGCTTTTGTTAGCATCTATTTCAATCAGATGAGGAAATAACTCACTGTATGTTTGATTTTTATTTCCTGATGATTAATGATTCAAATACTTCATGTATTCAGAGGTATTTACATTCTATCCTTCAATAAAATGCCTATTCAGTCATAAAATTTGCTTGGTTTTTAATTGAAATATTGGGATTTTTCTATCCAATTGTCTGGGTTCCTTCTATATCTGGAATATTAATGCCACATCAGATATATGGATTGTAGATTCCACCCTACAGTTGTGTCCATTGAAGGGACTGTTTCTTTTTTGTTGCATAAGCTTTGTGGGTTGATGATATCCCATTTGTCTGTTTATTTATTCTGTTGCCTTGCTTTGGAGGCCATCCCTCAAACTTATCACACTACCACAACACCCTGAAGCTTTGATCCCATGTTTCCTATGTCTCTACATTTTCAGGATCTTAACTTAACTGCTTAATTGATTTTAGTTGATTTTTAACATGATATGAGATACAGATTTAACTTCCAAAAACTATTATTTCTTCTTGTATATTCATTTTGACCCTTAATACAATAAGTTAATCAGCATCCTCTGTTCTATACCATTGACATATGTCTGTCCTTATGCCAATACCATGCTGTTCACTATAGGCTTTGTACTGTACTAGTTATTTGCTGAGAGCAGGGATTATGCTACTTGTAATTTGGCTTTCTTTTTCTGACTAATATTACCTTAATAATTTGATGATTTTTTGGTTCTTTCTGTATTATCAGATAGTTTTTCTATTTCTGTTGTAAATGTCATTTGTATTATAGAAAGAATTAAATTGAATCTGCAAATTACTTTAAGGAGTATGAACAGTTTAACCATATTCACCCATTAAATTCATGCGAATGAGACATTGTTCAAATCCCTCTGCATTTACATGTGCCTCAGATTCTTTCATTAAGGTTTTACAGTTCTCCACAATAGACCTTCCACTTCCTTGATTAAATTTATTTCTATTTTTTATGATAGGGTGAATCTAATTATTGTGTTGTTTTCATGCTCACATTATTATTTATGTAGGGAATATTATATTGTTTTTTATATGCTGATTGAATCCTTCATTTTTGTTGAAGTAAATCTCATGAACTCCTGGATGCTGACTGTGTTATGGGTCTAGAGCCTGGGTCACAGAACTGGCTTGACATCAAGGGCTATGGGCATCTAGTGCTCATGGCATCTGTGACAAAGAGCATTGGTCCTTCTTCTCTTCCTCCATGAGAAGGATACCATCACCCCTTTTGCACTGTCTGAGATTGCATAGTGATGACATTTGTGTCATGCTTATGTGAAACTGTCCTTCCTACCCTCATAATTCACTTTGATTTTTCTGTGCTCTGTGAAATAGCTGTACTATCTCACCAATAAATTATTTTTTAAAACTTTATTATGAAATATTATAAATTTAAAATAATCACACATTGGAATTAACCAAACCCAAAGTGGAAGAATTTTTCATAAGAGGAATGCAATCAATGCTTGGATGGCAGTAATTGCTCTAGTTGGTGCTTCTGTCCTGGGATGAGAACCATACACACTTACTTGATCATCTTCTTGTCACATTCTTATGTTATCCTCTTAAAATTACTGTGCTTATTCATTTGAAGATGGTAGACTCTATAAAATCACAACAAGCTGTATATCCTGAATTTCAAGCTTGGACTAAACATATTAATAGCTTCATTGATGATTCTTTAATTATCCACAGGACAGCTGATATTTACCCTGAGAAAAGACTGTGTGTGTAGTATGTATGTGTTGCTTAGTCATATGGACACTGTAGGTCATAATGAGTTTGTCCTTGTTTTTTTTTTTTTTTTTTTTTTTTTAAAAGTCTTTTCCATACCTCTTCTTGTAAAATTGCACAATGCAATCTTATAAATAGGACTTGGCTTATGTTACTATAAAATAAAATAGTTGAAGTATTTGTAACCATTTAGGTACATATTAGTGTCTATTATTAAAATATACAGAATAATATATTTACATAGGAGTCAGATTTTTTTAAAAAATATGTAATGTAGACAGGATTCAGATTTTGCTCATTGTACTTTTTTAAGATTGTACTTAAACTGAGGCAAAAGTATTCTGATTCTATGTCCTCATTCCTTTTAAAATTCAATTCATTATGTACTTGGAAAAGTCATTATCAGGTTTAAATTTCTTATGTGAGGATGGGTGGTGGGATGTGGCCAAGCTAAGGCTATGCAGTGACAAATGACAATACACAGATCAGGAGAGAATCGCTTTGTCTAAATATCTGGAAGCTCAAGGGGCCAGCTTTTAAATACTAAGTACTTGAAAGTAATTCACAAATGTTTTGTTCATGATCACCAGCAGTACTGATGCACAGTAACCATCCCTGGGGGAACACTATAATTTTTCAGTGGATACTCTGGATCTGGGGGCTGGGGAGCCACTACTTAAAATCCTGATGAAGTGGTGAGCACAGCCAGTGAGAAATGACCTTGATGGCAAGCACCAATCACAAACAAACAATATCATTTCTCCTCCCATAGTTCAGATTCCCAAGACTAACTTCAAAATTACTGAAATGGTAGTTTTTATAAAGATGTAACAGTTATAAAAATACTAATGAGTTCAATTTTCATATGTCTAGTTGATTTTCACACTAAAAAGGAAAATAGAATATTAACAATTTTTCAAAGATTTATTTATTTAATTTAATGTGTATGGATGTTTTGCCTGCGTGGATGTCTGCATACTGTATCTGTGCCTGGTGTGTGAAGGGATCAGGAAAGGTCATTGGATTCCCTAGAACTGGAATTACAAATGGTTGCAGTCATTTGGATGCTGGGAACTGGGCCCAGACCCTCTGCAAGATCAGCAAGAGTGCTTAACAAAAGTTACTTTACATGAGGCTACAGGTAAATTAGTTTCTTCTTTAAAATGCTTTGTTTATTCCAAGTTTTCCTAAATAGACATGCACACTTTATGAGGAAAAGTATTCACTCTATTGTATAAGTTTTATTTTCAGCCTTGCAAGTAAACCAAGGCAGCATTTACTTGCCATGTTTCTTAACATTTGGGTATGTTATACTTGCAGACAGGACTTTTCTTCTTCCCCTGATGATATACCTAAATCATGACTCTATGACAGTTAATTTTGTAAGACTGTAAGATAACCAGAGATTTGGTTACGCGTTAATATGGATGCTTCCTGTATAGAGATTTCTGGGTAAAATCAACATATTTATCTTACAGAGAGAAAGAAAGAATTTCCTCCCTTCTGCGGTTGACATTAACCCATTTATTGAACAAACAAATAATAAAGAATAAAATAACTTGTGAAAACAAGAATTTGCCACCTTTGCCCTGTCCTCCCTGCCTTCAGAACTTAACACCATCAGGTCCTGATCTGGACTTTGTCACCTTCCCCACTGTTTAAGATGACATGAGGGAGGAGACTAGAGTAACAGAAGAAAAGATAAAGTGACAGAATATGAATGCATTCATTCTAAGGCTAATTCCAAAACAAATAAGGAAAGATCCCTTTTTCTGGAATTTGTCTGAATTGGATCATTGATGCCTTGTTCAGTTTTTCCCCCTGGGACTCGGATGTCTGAAACTAGCAGTCCTTCAGAAGGGATGGGAATGTAAGGAGAATAATTAGAAAATGCCAAATGGACACACAGCCTCACACAGACAGTAGAATAGGTTTGAGAGAAGAACTGAAACAGAGTTGGAGAAGGCTTTAAGGGGAGATGCAAAAAGGACTCTGAGTGGTGTCTGGAGGTTCATTAGGTGAACAAAATAAAAATGGTGTAATGGAGAAGTCAGGCCACTACAAAGAGCAGGAACAATGCTTTTCTTTCTTTTACTATTATTTCTAGTAAATAAGGTTTGTTTTTGGATAAATGGTTGATAAGACAATAATTAAGACTAACAATTTACATTTTGATTGGTAAGTAAAAGATGAGCAGTTGGGCAGTGAATGTGAGACTATTATATCAGGAGCTGTGTAAAAGTGTGTGTTACATATGTGTGCATGCGTATGTTGGAGAGAATGTCTGTGTGGAGAGCATAAGACATGATATTTAAATCTATAAACCACAAATGAATGGGGACAATGAGCAGAAGGAAAAGAGACAAAAATGGTCATTGAGGAGAAAGACTGAAACAATCAAAAGAAAACAAGTGGCATCACAGATGACAAGTCAGCAAGGCGATCCCAAATCTGGCTAGGAACAACTAGGACACAGAAAGACAAGGGGAAAGTATGCCTATTTGAGGGGAATATAGAGGTATTTTTTAAAGTGTGAACTGTATTAACTCAAATAAAGCCAAGACAGGGACAAAAAGATCCCCTTTAATGGAGCAAGTAACTCTTCCACTCAAGCCCAGCAGCTATATTGGACCTCAGAGGTCTGAGCTGAACCCTCAGAGTTTTCTCCTGCCTCTTTGGCAAGTGTGAGTTGCAAAAGTTATTAGAAATCTGTGAATGTGAAAATTGCAGTACTCTTGAGTATTTCAACACGTGAAAATATTCTGAAATACAGGATGTTATGTTTTAAAAGTTTGACAGCATAGTGTGAAGTTCAAACTCAACGGTGGTGTTTGCAAACCCTGACTTCTCATTTTTCAGCTGAATGTTATTTCCAAAGCTCCAGTTCCAGCTTTCTCTTTGTAGAGTAGCAAGTGAGATATTTTTAATCCAATAATTGTGTCCACTGCAGTAACAGAATGTCTTAGCTTGAAAGTTGGAATGCATTTATATCTGCGACTAACACACAATGGGAAACTTTGAACATTACTGCAATATTTAGTAGTATGGTAGTCATGGTAGCAGAGGCAATATCATTACCTGGGGATTAATTTCATGAGCCAAAGGAACTACACAAACTTTTCCCTTTTTGAATTCCTCCATTTGGTCTTACAAATCTTTAGCGATGCTACGCTGCAGTGTCACATCTACTAACAGAGTTAGTGATAACTACCACAGACTTCTGCAAGTTACATGAAAATGTACAAATAGTTTGATGAACACAAAATACTCCTGCTTCCTTGTAGTCCTTCCAATTTACAGCTCAAAACTGACATCAGTCCCACGGTTCTTCCTACAATGCAGCTGCATGCAAAATCAGAGTGCCTCTCAGGACTTGCATGCTGCTCTGAGGTTTTGTACATTCACAGTATCCCCTTTCCTTGAAGTACAAGATCTCAATCACAGAAAAGGCGTCATTACCTTTGTACAAGCACAGAATAAATTGTTTTTTGAGCAATCAAGATACCATTTCAGTGAGTTCCCTACACACTGTTTATTTGTTGATGGGCATCAAGGCTGATTCCATTTCAGAAGCTCTGACTTGAACTGTTTCTGTGGTGCCTTGACTCAGAGTCCTTTTGAATGATATAGTTGGGTGATATGTCATTCTATTTTTGGTGTTTGAGAAATATTCATGCTGATTTTTATAGTGATTGCATCAGTTTACATTTCATCTGTAGTAAACAGGTTTCTTTCTCACCACATCCACACCATCATTTGCTCTCCTTTGTTTTGTGGAGGATGATCAGTCTAAGTAAACTGAAATAAAATCTCAAGGTAGTTTTAAATTTGCACTTCCCTAATAATGTTAGAATTTTTTGAGAAATTTATTGACCAATATGTCTCTTCCTTCCAGAATTGTGTGTTCAGACCACTAACCACTTATTGATTGGAAGCTATTATTTCTGCTGTTTAATCTTTTCAGTTCTTTATAGATGCCCAATTTTAAGTAGCTTGATTTATACTTGACACAAATTATTTTTCTATTCTGCTTACTTTCTCTTCACACTAGCAATTGTTTTGATTGTGGTGCAAAACCTTTTTAACTTCAAGGAACCTCCTTTCATTAATTATTGGCTTTGTTTATTGCCCCTTTGGAGTCCTTTCAGGAAGTTCCAGCCTATATCAGTTATTTGAAGTCTTTTTCAAAGTTTACTGCTTTTATTTAAAGCATAACTGATCCAGCAGAACATAGCTCTACAGGAGTCTCTCTCTCTCTTCAGGCACCATGTGTCTTCTTCACAGGAGACTAGAAAGGAACAGGAAGGATAATCCCTCCATGGGAAAGAAGAGTTGCCCAGGGATAAGGGCTGGTGACTTCATGCTGAGACATTCTGAGGGAGGGATGCATACTGGGAAGATGAATGCATCTTCCAATCCTGAGTAGGGTGACATTGAGGATGGAAGAATATGTGTGAAATATCCTTCCTATAGTCATTAATCATAAACATATTGCTGATACTGGGAGGAATGCGGTGAAACAGGATGTAAAATATGAAAAGATATGCCTGAACTAATATGTTCATCACAGTTCTGCAGTTCCTATCAAAGAAAGGTCTATATATTTTTAATCTAATAGCCATCTATCTCAAGAGGTGTGGTGGAAACTATTTCTACATGAGGTCAAGAACAAAGCTTTTCCAGTGCTGCAACGTTGTGCAATCTTTAATTAGAGTAAAAGCTACATAAGCGAAGAATATTTATAATTTAGGATAATTTAGAATACTTAGAAAGTACTTTCAATATAATAACAGCTTTGACAATAGTAAAAATCATAATTATTAAAGGATGTTAATAATGATATAAAAAGAAAGATACATCAGTAGATGCATGTGGGATATGCATACAATACATACAGATAGAAATTTTTTACAATATTACATAATACAGTATGGTTTAAGCTATTAAAATGTGTGGAAAAGAGAATCAAATATTACATTTATTAGCCAAATTATTATTTCTGATAGAGAAGATACTGGTTGATTTTCTAACTAACGTAGCTGCCTCTCTTCTTCTTGAATACAATGTCCTGCAGAGACTGTAATAACAGAGGAGCATTCTCCATGGGAAGCCACCAGGACTGCTCAGCTTCCATACCAACAAGGGAGACACCAAGAGGGTGGACATCTGCCATTTTCTTTTCTGTGCTTCAGCAAATTTCATTTGAACCAATGTAGCCCTTTCTTCTAGAGTCAGGAAGAGCAGAAATAAGCTCCTGGTGTTTAGAAAGTACTTCACAGTGTGAATGACAGCCGATGGATGACCTTGTTCCTGGTTAGTATCACAAAGCCCTCAGGTTCTTCCCCAACTACTCCTTCATGGCAGAGCTAATAGGCAATTGTAACCCCAATCTGCACTTCATAAAAACTAACACGTATGTTTTTAGCTAACCCCAATCTGTACTTCATAAAAACTAATGATTATGTTTTTAGCATAGGGAGAAATAGCCAAGGAGATGGAGTGTGAGCATTTCCAGTTTCTGACAAAGTAGAGAATTACTTGTACAAACAACATGCATTAAACACACAAGTCTATATTTCTTGTTTTGTTTCCCCTAATGTCTGGAAGTTTTAGGGGGAGGTTCCGGGATATTTATCCTAATTCATTTTGTTTCTAGTCACTGCTTTTTATGCCTTTTCCACCTCCCACAATCCTTTGTTATTAAATATATAAATCCTAGTTTATTCAGATTCAAAAATCTTGGATACACACAGAGTGGAGGAGTGAAAATGAGGTGTGTATATGTATGATGACAGATGTCTGTTTAAGACAGAAAGGAAAGGGGCTTTCTTGTTTAAATAACTTCACCTATTTGTCTACTAAATATATTTGTGTGTGTGTGTGTTGCATGTATATATGGTTGTATGGTTGCATTGTATGGGTACATTACATGCATTTGTACATGCACACGTGTACTTGTGTTTAGAGGCCAGAAGTTGATGACTTCCTCCATTCCTCTTCACCTTATGTATTTTTCTTCTTGTGATAAATTCAGTCATTCTCATAGGTTCTAAATACAATTTTGGGTTGATGCAGGCTAAAGAGATAGCCTAGTGGTTAAGAGTATGTACTACTTTTGCAGAGAGAACTGCAGTTCAGTTTCCAGAACCACCTCAGGTGATCCACAACTGCCTGTAACTTTAGCTCCAAGAGAGATCCAGCATGCTCTTTTGGTTTCCTTGACCACAATGTTTACATGCCCCAACTCCACCCCAACATTTACATAATTTAAAAGTAAAATAAACCTTAAAAAAAAGAAATTCAAATACACTACTAAAAATATTCCAGGTGAACTTTGGGTAGTTGGCATGTTTTTCACCCCCATACTGGTCGATACCCATTTATGTGTGTGCTGTAGGGCCTCCAAAGCTTCATAGTCAGACTTTTATGTTGGTGTTTTATTGTACCTTCAACTCAATCTAAATTTTATGAAGACATTATATTCTGTAGAGGTACATTTTGGTTGCTTTTCTGGAGTTTACAACCATATCAAAGCACTGAATAATTCCTGGATTTGTGTATGTTTATAAGGGAATAAATTCACATTACCGAGACAAATATCAGGTAACACATTCTATTTACCATTCTGAACATGCTCAGGGACATGCTAAATGAAGATCTATAAAACAGCTATAGCATAGTGCCTATTATGGAAGAGTTTAAAAGCTAATTACATATTCATTCCTGCTAAGCTACTGAGCCATAGAAACACCTAAGGAAGCAATTTGTAGCTACGCAGTGTGAAATAGTCATCCTATTAGCACTAAGTTTCAAAGAAGTCCTTCTTCTCCATCAAGGTTTCCTAGAGTTACCTCGTGGTTTTCAGTCCACTCAGTACCCAACAGTGCTGAAGAGTTAATGTCTATAGCATCTGGCAAAAGGAACATACTCTTTAGTAAACATACTGTAGACCTCACTTTCTTCAGAAGAGAGCTGGTTAGTGAGGAATTTGTCAAAGGAAAAGAAAGTTTTATTTTATTATTTTCACGGTGATCACTAATGTCTGCTTTCTCCGCATCTCACACAGAGTTTCAAATGTGGAAAAAACCTGAGCATAGTCAATAAAATGCATCAAGGAATCCAGAAAATTTGTATTATAACACAAAGGACCAGCTATTCTTCATTTCATGAGACCTTTATTCTTTTTAAGTATTTACAAACCTTGGAGAGGACAAAAAATGGCTATCTTTAATCTTTCCAAACTGGAAATATATGCCATACTGAAACATTTGTATGAGATACAGATTTCAGGCCTACTAGCACACACAAATCCATGGAGGCTCAAATGCCTAATGTAAGACTATTTGTGTGTAACCTTGGCTGATTCCCTCACATACTGCGAATCATATCTGATTACTGGTGACACCAACTCAATGTAAATGCTATGTGAATGTCAGTTGCTGTATTGTGGGGAATAATAACAACAAGTCTGAAGTGATCAGCACAGATAAGTGTTTTTCAAATACTTCCATCTGTGATTGGTTAAATTCATGAAGGCAGAATCTATGTATGTGAAGGGACAATTACACTGACCTGATGCAATAATTTAAAAAGGACTTTTCCATAAAACATGAAAGCTCTCAAGATCTTACTTTTCCCTTTATCATATAAAGGTCTGTGCTTATTGTGACCTCATGGCAAAAAAAAAAAATTAAAATGGTGTAAATCTTGAAAGTAAGTATTGTCCTATGAGATTTTGGTTTCCATAGTGATGTTCATTGTCCTCCAGGTTGCAGCTCAACCTGCTGGAATAATTCTGTCAGCTGCATGATTCTTTACCCACGCTTTCCTGTCTTCATTAGTGTCTAATAGTCTCACACAAATAGATTTTACCTATCTGCATTGCAAACCTCAGGCTTTATCTTAATCCCCATATACCTTGATTCTCCACAAGTCTGAATAAATCAACAGTTTTAGATTTAGAAATGTTATCTAGTTTTATCCCTCTTGGTTTATCTTTATAATGCAAAGCTGCATTTTATAAAAGAAAGTTTTAGCATATTGCTTTCTATTATTTTAGGATTTCAACATACCTACAAAATATACATGTTTTAGGGGACATATATTTGTGTTAATGAAGTATACATCATTGTCATGTATAAAAGTCTTTAAAGTCTGTTTTCTTATAGCAACATAGGCTTTTAAATGCTTTTCATAGCCAAGCAGGGAACACAAGCCTGTATTTCACCACCAGGAAGTGTGAAGAAGAATAGCAAAGGCAAAGTTAGCCTGCATTGACAGCTCAGTCTGCATTATGACACCAAGGGCTGGAGAAACCTCAGCAGCCGTGCTTGTCTACCATGCAGAATGCTCTAGATTCCATCGCCAATACAAAAGAAAAACAAAGTATTTCTCAATCTCACTTTAATAATTTACCCCATCTTTTGCCCACCTTGTTCCCTCAAACAATGGATGCCATCCATAGACTATGAAAAATGTCAAGTCGGGAAAAGATTAAACAAAAAATTCTTAAAAAACAAATAGAGAGCAACTAAACACCCAAAATAAATACATCAAGTATTTTGCTAAAGAGAGTGATAGATGAAGAGGGGACTGTACAGTCTCCTGATGTTAAATGAACTGGGACAAAATGGCAACCAGAGGGCAGCCCTGGCAATGAGTTAATCAAACTGGAGAGATGGTGTAACCCACAAGCTTGTGAAAACAATTGCTCTGATGTATCTCACATGTAGAGCACAGCTGGAGAGTGAAGGATTTGTGGCCAGCTTGTTGTTTACATTTCTCCTTGGATATTTAGCAGGATACTTCCCTGGACAAAGACAACATAAGTATAAAGGCTCTATATAGCCCCCAGCTCAACTTTAGGTATTGTCTTCAGCAATGGGGTCTTGCCATCAATTTGTGACAAGTAACCTATAGTCTTGGCAACAGCCTTGACTGTAGCTTTCTTGAAAGTACCCTTCAGCCAACTACTCAATTAGATGCAACTGAAAGCCAGTTCTGGAAGATATATTTGGTGGGGATGGCAGGTTAAGTTCAGTGTTCGCTTTCATTGGCAATTTCATCACGATACCTTCTTCCATGCTTTTATTTTAGGAAGCTCTACTTCATTAGGTTTCCACACTACTCCTCAAATGACACATAATTTTAATTATCTCTCCTATGTCCCCCAATTCTCCTTTCAGTCTCCCCTTGATCTTCCCATTTCATTCTTTTTCTGCCATCCATCTTTCTGTTCTATTTCCATTTCCTGGGGAGATCTATCTGCCTCCCCGGCAGTCCCTTACTCTATACCTAACTTCTATGGTTCTACAGAGTGTGACTTCATTATTATTGGCTTAAAAGCCAGTATTTCAGGAAATTCTGTAGAAGAGAGGGAGGAAGGATTGTAGGACCCAGAGGAGTCAAGGACTTCAGAAGAAAACCCACAGAATCAACTGGGCTCATGGGGCTCACAGAGCCTGAGCTTACAACCAGTGATCCTGCATGGTACTAACCTAGATACTCTGCAAATATGTTACACTTGTGTACCTTGGTCTCTTGTGGGATGCCTAACAGTGGGATCAGGGGCTGTCTTGAACTCTGTGGTCTGTTTTTAGGTCTCTTTCCTCCTACTTATTTGCTTTATCCAGCTTTAATAGAAGAGGAAGTACCCAGTCTCACTACAACTTGATAAAGCATTGCTGCCTGATATCCATGGAGACCCACCTGTATCTGAAGAGAAACAGTGAAGAAGGAGTGGACAGGGTGGCAGGGTGGCAGAGAGGGCAAACTGAGAAGAGGAGAGGGAGGGTAAACTTTGGAATTTTAAAAACAAAAATTAAATGAACAAAATAGTCAAAAAAGCTAATATCCCTATATAAGCAAATGCACATTCTATTTGTCTCTTTGGGGTTTGAATTACCTCAGTCAGGATAGTGTTTTTTTTTTTTTTTCCTAGTTTCATCCATTTATCTGTAAATTTCATGATTTCATTTTTTAAATGACTGAGTAATAGTCCAGTGTGCAAATGTAACCTATTTTTATTCATTCTTCTGTTGAGGAACATCTAGGTTGTTTTCAAGTTCTGATTGTTATAAATAGATCACCAATGAACATGTTTGGTCAAGAGTATCTGGGTAGGATGAAACATTCTCTGAGGACATACATATGCAAGAGTGGTGTAGCTGGGCCTTGGAAGTAGATCAACTTCCATCTTCCGGAGGAACTGTCACACTGATTTCCATAATGGCTGTATGTTTGTACTCCTACCAGCAATGGAGGAGGCATGTTCCTCCTTGTTCCACATCCTCTCCAGCATGAGCTGTAACTTGTATTATTGATCTTAGGCATTCTGACAGGTACAAGATGAAATCTCAAAGTACTTTTTATTTTTGCATTTTTCTAAAGGTTTAATATTTTGAACATTTCTTTAAGTGTTTGTCAGCCACTTGAATTTCCACTATTGAAAATTCTGTTTAGAGTGGTATGATATTTTAAATTCACTTATTTGTTTTCTTGATATCCAGTTATTGATTTCTTTATATATTTTGGATATTAGTTCTCTATTGGATATCTAGTTGATAAAATAAAATCTTTTCCCATTCTGTAGCTTGCCACTTTGTCCAAAGGATAGCATCCTTAGCTATACAGAATTTTCTTAGTTTCATTAGGTCCCTTTGATTAATTGTTGATCTTAGTGCCTGTGCTACTGATGTTGTGTTCCAAAAGTATTTCCTGTGCCAGTGAGTTCAAAGCTATTCCTCACTTTTCCTTCTATGTATATGGTTTTATGTGGAGGTCTTTGATCCATTTTGAGTTAGTGTATGCAGAGTCATAAGTATGGATCTGTTTGGATTCTTATCCATTCAGCTGTCCAGTTTGACCAGCATCATTTGTTGAAGATGATGTCTATTTTTCAGTGTGTATTTCTGGCTTTCTTCTTTAAAATCCAGGGGCCTCAATCCAATTCCATTAATCAATGTGTCTGTTTTTGTATAAATATTGTATTTTTTTTTACTAAAGCTTTGTAATAAAACTTGAAATATGGGATGGTAATATCTCCAGCAGTTCTATTATTATTCAGAAACACTTTAGACATCCTAGGCATTTTATATTTTGGATTTTTTTTATACAAGTCAATTGCACATTTATTTACCACCAATAGTTAGAAAATATAAGTTTACAAGATACCAAAGCTGGAACAGGTCAGAAAGGAATGTTCCAGAAGCATGAAGAGGACATGTGGTTCTCCCAACTCTCCTATTCAGGACTCCTGCCTTCCAGAACATCTAGATGAAACATTTCTGGTGTTTTTGGTGTGGCATGTGATGTGTGGCATTCCAGAGAGGCCATTACATTCCCAGAAAGATTTTTGTTACTTTTTTTATTTATGTATGTGTATGTGCACATGCCACAGCATGTGTGTATGTGTAAGTCAGAGGACAATATTCAGGGGTTGGTTCTCTCTTTTCAACATGTATGACCTAGGGCCCAAGCTCAGGTTGTCAGGCTTGGTGATGAGGACCTTTGCTTGCTGAGCTTTCTAGCCAGCCCCACCCAGAAGGTTTGTGACAGGGTCTCTCACTGGGATCTGGGACTCTGACTAGCTGGCCAGCAAATTCCAGGTTCTAAAGAGGCTGAGAAAGTATAACCATTCTATCAGGGGTGAGGGTATTGTGTAGAGATACTGGCCATTAGACAATGAGCCCCAAGGAACTGGGATTTCTCCTGGAGTCTCTCACAGTACAAGAAATAGGCTGGGCCGTGATGCCAGCCACAGGGAAGCTTGTGTCCCAGAAAGAGGTTTTGCATAGTGCTAACACCCTCAAGTCCATCTTTGGGTCCTGATATGGAATTTAAGTTTAAATGGGGTAATAAGAGCTGTGAATAACCAAGTAGTTCTGACAAAATCCTCCTAGGTTACTGGCACAACGTTTGTGGCATTTTATATTTCTGTATGAAGCTGAGAAGTATCCTTTCAAGATCTGTGAAGAGTTATGTTGGAATTTTGATGGGGATTGCTTTGAATCTGTAGACTGATTTTTGAAGAATGATTTTTTTCTCTATTAATCATACCAGTCCATGAGCATGGGAGATCTTTAAATCTTTTGATATCTTCTTTACTTTTTCTTCAGTGTTTTGATATTTTTATCATATAAGTATTTTACTTGATTGGTTAGAATTGCCTCAAAATAATTTGAATTGTTTTAGACTATTGTGAAAGAAGTTGATTCCATGATTTCTTTCTCACTCTGCTTGCCATTTGTGTATAAAAGGAATACTGAATTTGGTGAGTTAATTTTATGTACAGCTACTTTACAGACAGTGTTTATCACCTGTGGGAGGTGCCCTATGGGTCACATTTATAGTATATTGTCTGCATATTAAGCTGTTTTGATGTTTTCCTTTAAATTTGCCCTCTTGATCTTCTTCATCTGTTCTGCTGCTTTAGCTCAGACTAAGAACTTTTATGAATACCATTGTCTTTTATCTGAACATTACAGGGCTTATGTTCTCTTTTGAATGAATTATGATTACAGCATTTTAGAAAATATAGAACTGTTCAGTCTCTTTTATTGTCTTGGTGTTCTATTACTTTTTTAGGAAGACCTTTAAGTATGGTTTATTGAAATATCATTTTATATGATCAATAGATGCTTAAAATAGATATATTCTAAGGTGATATTTTATAAAATAAATTTGCAGTTTGCTAAAAATTTGTTTATTATTTTTATCTTTTGAGAATTTTAACATGTATATAAATGCAATTTTTACCATATTTATCTAGCTAGTTTTCAAATTCCTCACAGATTTCCCCCTATATTCTCACCTCAATTTCATGTCCTCTTTTATAACACACTAAGTCCATCAATACTGCCCACATATACATAGGCATGGGGCCATGACTGAAGCATGGTTGACCTATCAGGGACCCTACCCTATCAAAACTATTTACTTTTCTCCCTTAGCAGCCAACATCAATCAATATCTATTGTGTTAGGGTTTAGAGCTTAAGAGATCTGCCAGGCTGGAATGTTGTCTGGCTTCATCTTGTGCAGATCTTGTGCAGGCAAACACATTCCTGGGTGTTCATGTATACAGTCCAAAAGATACTGTTTCTTTTCTGTCCCTTCCCCAAACTCTTTCTCATGCAATCTTTTCACCTTTTCTTTCACAATGTTCCCTGAATTTTAACCAGAAGTAGAAAAGAGGCTTGATGAAGCTGCCCCACACAGAGTTGGGCACCCTGTCTTTATTTCTTAAAACATGGGATAATTGTGCATCTATGCATTGACTACTGCTGTGGTGGTTTGAATAGAAATAGGCCCCAGAGATGCATGTGTTTGAATGCTTGGCACAAAGAGAGAGGCATTTGTTGGTGTGGTCTTGTTGGAGTAGGTATGGCCTTTGTGGAAGAAGTATATCACAGGAGACATAGATTTTGAGGTCTTATGTTTTCAAGCCATATCCAGTGTGGCACATAGTCTCCTTCTGCTACTTCTTAATCAATATGTAAAACTCTTAGCTCCTTTTCCAGCAACATGTCTGCTTGCATGTTGTCATGGTTCTCACCACAATAATAATGGACTAAACCTCTGAAACAGAAAGTCAGCCCCAGTTAAATATTCCCCTTCATATGAATTGTCATAGTCATGGTTTCCTTTCACAGCAATAAAATCTGTACTAAGACAGCTACCTAATGCAAAAAGATGCTTATCAGACAAAGGTTGAGAATAGCAATAATATGTTTTAAATAACTTACTGAGTCCAGCTGGTGCTGTACATATGAGCATTGATATGGAGACTTCCGCTGGAGTATAGAAAACCTATCAGTGGAGGAAAAAACTCACAAACATGATTTTTCCTCTCCTGTAGTTATCTACTCTTACTACCACCTCACTAAAGGGTAGGGCCTGGAAATCACCTCTCCTATTAGTGCTGAAATTATGATTGGCTTGATAATGTGTAGTTAGCCAAAGCTGTGGTAAAATCTTGAGTACAGTGGCCAAACCATACATATCCTAATTTAGTATTACACATTCCTTCTAATCCTCCTCTTCTTAAATTTCTTCTCCCTTTCTTCTCCAACATTTCCTGAGCCCTGGCAGAAAATCAAAGGAGAGCTTGATAAATCTACTCTATTTGCAGATGAGCACTCAGCGTTTTATTCCCAGACATCAAATAATTGTGTATTGCATAGATTCTATTTGGTACTGTAATAAAAACTGAGAGCCAGATATTGGGAAAAAGCTGAAATATCAGAGAGAAGGAACAAACCCCAGCTGGTTCTCACCCAGGCAATTCTGTCCTGTCTTCTCCAACCCCCTGACTCTAACTTCTCTGTCCTCAGCCAACAAGGGAAGTGCCTGGGAAACCTGAGTTCCTCCTTTCTCTCCCCTCTGCATCTCACTTTCTGTTTTGTCTTCACAAAGTAGGTATCTGTGGTTGCATGGGCATGTATCTATTTGGGTTCTCAATGCTATTCCATTGATCTGTGTGTCTGTTTTTTGTACCAATACCGTGATGGTGTCACTATTACTCCTTACGTCTGGCATAGTTTTAGCAATCAAAGTATACTTTTGGTTTATATTTGCTTTGGCTATCATGGGTATTTTGTGCCTCCAAATAAGTTCTTGGTTTTTCTATATCTGTAGAAAATAAATTCTAGGTTATATTTAATTGTTGTGATAAGGTACTATGACCAAAACAACTTATAAAATAGTATGTTTAATTTGAGACTTTATGGGATTATGTTCTTGTATATAGCAAATATTTGTCCCTCCTATGGGTTGAATAGAATGTTGATTGGCCAGAAGGTAGACAGGAAGTACATGCAGGGCTATCAGAATAAGAAAACTCTGGGAAGAGGAAGAACAGCAGAGATGCCAGCATATTCAGAGGAAAGAAGATGAAAACGCTGCTCTGAGAAAAGGTAGCAAGAACTTTGACTAAACAAGATAAGAATCATGAATTAGTTTAAGAGTAAGAGCTAGGCAGCAACATGCCTGAGCCGAGCCATAGAACAATCAGCATGTAATTAATATAAGCATCTGAGTCATGGGGCTAGGGGCTAAGCAGATGAGGGTGGATCCAGACCTTAGGGTTAGACAGGCCAGAAACATTATGCTATACAGAAAGCTTACAGGAACATACCTCCTCCAACAAGTCCAGACATCTAACCTACTCTGAACGTTTCCACCAACGGGGAACCAAATATTTAAACATATAAGCCTATGAGGCCATATTTATTCAACCCAACATATTTATCTTGCTGTTTACACTTTAGTAACTACAACAATGTAGTATTTGTCTGAATCTGGTGAGATACTAGAGCCCAAAGTATTCTTTTAATTCAGGGTTTGCTAATCACAATCTTAGGTATGTACATCCAAATAATTTTTGATAGGATGTATATATATATGTAACACATATATATGTATATACATAAAAAGAGACATATGTACATATATATGTATATGGAGATAAACATACACATATATGCATATATATGTGTGTAAATATATGGAAATAGTCTTGCAACTTTAAATTGGAATTGCAACATTAAGTGTATGGGCTGCAATTGGTAAGATTGTCATTTTTATAAGAATACTTTTTATAACACATGAGCATATAAATTCTTTCCAACTTCTGTGTCTTCCTCAAGCTAATTCTTCAACATTTAAAATTTTTCATTGCAGTGGTCTTTTCTTCCCTTAGTTAAGTTTATCACCATGTGGTGTGTGGTGTTGGTGGTATTGGTGGTGGTGTATGTATGTGTGTGTCTGTGTTTGTGTGTATGTTATGGTGTAATAAATGTGATTGTTTCTGATTTCTCTTTTGATATTTTTTTGTTGTTATATAGAAAACCTACTCATTTGAGTGTTAACTTTGTACCTGGTCACTTTGATAATGATGTTTGTCTGCTCTAAGAATTTTGAGGTACAGTCTTTCTAATCTCTAATATATAGAATCATATTATCTGTAAAAAGGGATAGTTTGACTTCTTTTTTCTAACTGTATCTATTTTGTTTCCTTTTGTGTTACACTAAGACTTCAAACATTATATTGCATTAGACACTGAATTGATCTCATTGGGAACTTTTTAATTCTTCTCCATTCAGTGTAGTGTTGATTATAGGCTTGACAAATGTCTTCTTAAAAGATGTTTATTTTATTGTTCATCGATTTTTTTTTTGGTAACGGTAGTTTTATTTAAAATGAGGGTTGGTTTTCAAAACTTATAAATAAAGCTTTTGTTTTTAAGATGAAATCATCTGGGCTTCTTTTTTATTTTATTTTTTTTATTTATTTTTACTTTTTTAATTTTTAAGGCTGATTTTTTTAATTGAGACAGGGTTTCTTTTTTATTTATTTATTTTATTATTATGAACAAAGAAGTCACACTTTCTATCCTTGTATATCCTTATTTGTTCATCGATTTTAGTGGTCTCCCAAAATTTTCTTGTGACCTAAATTACATTATTCCTATCAGAGAGAAGTTAATTCTCCTCCAATAAAAATCCAATGGAACAAGCTTATGTTGCTACTCCCATGCTAAGGCCTAGGATTGTTAAGATCAATATATTGATAAAGTGAGAGAGTTGATTGAGTACTGAATCTGACCAGAATGAGTACACAGACAGTATATTTCATAAATAACTTCAAATTACTCTGAAGAGCAGAGACAAGAAGGATGCCAGGATGAAATGTTTGATGAGCCACTCTGTTGTCATTTTGGGCTTCCTCATATTCTGCACAAACTTATTTTCAATTAAAAAAATAATTTTGAGATGCATAGAGACTTAAATTGGTTTTTTTGTTTACGGTTAGTGTTAAGACTGATAATAGAATCCAAGCTTCTCCAAACTCAGTCTATTGTGACAGTTTTAACAAAAGCTATTCTCTTATCTTATTTTTCTAGATAGAAAATGCAATACCACCAGACTAGTATGAGTATCACCTTAGACTGTACTAATGGATATCATGATCACCATATCTTTGCTTAATATAAGAGATGCTAAGAAACAAGCTTTCCATAGATCCTAATCTCATTCACAGGTGTTAATTTTTTTCTATGTGTCTATATATCATCTTCTTAGCTTCACCTAGGCCATCTACCAAAAAAACAAAAAACTAGAAAGAAGCTCACTAAATTTTAGTGTTTGAGTACAGCTTTTCAAAAGAACCTTACGTTATTTAGCACTATTTTTCTCAAAACCTTATGCAAGCTGAGCCCCTTATTTAAATAGAAAACTCAGTGAGTTAATAGAGAATAGATGGGTGAGTATTATGTGACTGTTCTTCACTCATATACAAACCTAATAATTAAATTTAACTTATTGGACTTTTTACTCAATATCTACATTATGTTTAATGGACTAGCTATCTTCCATATGCAGTAAAATTAGGTAAGTTTTAGAGAAAAGGCCACATTTATAAAGAAAAGCAATGCAATCATCACAAGTAAGCCGCCATGTTTACATTTTAGTCCTGCCCTGAGGAATCACCTCATTGCCAAGATATACCTTCATTTAATGCAGAATTTTGCTTAGGTGATTGTATAATTAACAGTGATGGCTGAGAACAAGATTTGGCATTTTGATTCATATCTTTTGTAGCTGAAGTCTTAAAGGATCATAACACAGCCTCCTTTCTTTCTATTGTCTCCATGGTGACCAGAATCCTGCATCTCTTGTGTGTCTGAGACATGCTATTGACTGGATCCTACATCCAGGATTTTCTCCTATGCACAGAGCTGAGGTCAATTAGCAGGAATCTGGAGCTGAAAATTTTGTATAGAAATTTTCACAAATGTTTTGGTTGATTTCTTAATGTCTAAGCTGTGTCAATAATTTTGCCACTATGATTGTGAGGCTTTGGTAGCCTTTAAAGAAGAAAAAAATTCTGCGTGATTATTAGGGGAAGTAACTACAAATGTGTCAAATAAGTATCAGCAGGTTCTAATTTAAAGATTGTTATCCTATTCTCATAAAACTTAAATTTCTGGAAAATCTTTTTTGAGTTTAACTGTCTCTAACTATTCTCTAAGAGAAATGCAAATTGTATAGGGAGGATTCCAAGTGAGAAGAAAAGAGGGAAGCAAGACTCTCCAGGGAAGTCCTGGGTGAGACATTTGCTGTGAGATGACAGAAAGACACACAGCGCCTGGGGGAGGCAGTCTTGCCAGGGATGGGAAGAATATCACAAAAACTCATGAGTAATTTATGTGAAAAGGTAATTAAAACATGCACATATTTTACACTTTTCCCTTAGAAGAAGCAAACATGGCTTCCTATATGAATGCCAGTAAATGTCGGCTGAAGTTATTTCAACCTCTAAGACAGGCTGCAGAGCAGTTTCAAGAATTTCCCTACATAACTAACACAGAAAGAACAACTGTTTCACAAAATGCATCAAAAAACCTGACCACAGTTATTTTCATATTGTTTCCTCAAGCAAGAAAAATGCAAAGCTATCTCAAACAGTTCTACAAAACAAGCACTCTATCAATCGGCTTGTTGGCTGCTCACATTACCCTGGTGGCCCTGTGTCTACTTGACATGGAATAATTTTCCCCAGTGTTTATCCATAAAATGAAAGCAAAATGTGTCTGCAATATGTCCGCAGTCACGCTGTATTTCAAAATATCATGTGTCAGTAAGGGCACAGGAAATGCAGCCTGTGGATAGGAACAAGACAGTTAAAATTGAATTTTCTTTTTACTTTCAGTCACTACCTCACCTTGACCCTTCAGTTAATATCCAAGGTTGGGCACATTCAGTGTATGACTTCCTAGCCTTACTTTTAATGCCTAAACTTATAGGAAGTACATGGTTTTCCTACAGCTCTTTAATGTGATGAAGGCATGTGCTTTTATTTATGGGGTCAGATGATATGATTTGAGTTCCTGGATAATGTCAATTTCTGCTTCTTCATCATTATTCCCTGACATTCCAAGGTCTAAAAATGTCTGGAAGATCACACTTTCTAGAATTGGCAGCCCTTCTCTGTTCCTTGGTATATTCGTCTAAGGGCTTATCACTCAATGTTCCTCCTTTGATGCAGATCTATACATCTGCTGATAGACTTCATCACCTTCAAGATCTCCCATCAGTCTGCAGGTTCATCACCTGGAGACAGCCATCAAACACCCTGGTCACACAGTTGCTCAACAGTTGTATACACATTGCCATACATTCTTGATCTTCTTTCTTCCTGTGTTTCTGGTATATTTCCCTTACCCATACCCAATCTGATTCCAAAATATTGTTTTCTGATCATAAAACTTTTAACATCAACTTTTTTTTCTGTATGACTTCTAGCATTCACTCCCCCCCACCCAAAATAGGAGGCACAACATGGCTACTACTTGAACAACTGAATGGACACCCTTATCAAATAAAAATGAAAGTGTCAATAGCCTGGGTGCAGACAAGTGAAGTGTTAAAATAACCTCCCTTATTTTTCTGTTGAGACTCGGTCTGGTTGATCTATCCAGAGTTGAAAGTGGGGTATTGATGTCTCCCACTATAAGGCTGTAAGAATTGATGTGCGATTCGAGCTTTAGCAGTGTTTCTTTTACATAAGTAGGTGCCCTTATATTAGGGGCATAAATATTCAAGATTGAAATCTCCGCTTGACCAACTTTTCCTGTGATGAATAAGTAGTGACAATCTTGGTCCCTTTTAATTGCTTTTAGCTTAAAGTCTACTTTGTTAGATATTAGGATTGCAACCCCCACTTGTTTCTTAGGACCATTTGACTAGAAAATCTTTCCCCAACACTTTATTCTAAGCCTGTGTCTGTCTTTGCGGTTGAGGTGTGTTTCTTGTAGGCAACAGAAGGATGGCTTCTGTTGTTGTAACCATCTTGTTAATGTGTGACATTTTATAGGAGAGTTGAGACCATTGATATTAAGGGAAATTAGTGACCATTGATTCATATTTCCTGCCATTTTTGGTGGTAACTTGTTTGTATTTGCTTTCGTTGGGTAATTCCTTGTAACATATCAGATCACCAGGGCCTAAAGTTAGAGTTCAACAACATCAAAACCCAAAGAAAGCTTACCAACTCATGGAAACTAAACATCACTCAGCTGAACCATCTCTGGGTCAAGAAAGAAATTAAGAAAGAAATCAAAGATTTCCTAGAATTTAATGAAAATGAATCCACAACGTATCCAAATTTGTGGGACACAATGAAAGCAGTCTTAAGAGGAAAACTCATAGCGCTAGACGCCTATATGAAAAACCTTGAGAAATCCCACACTAGAGACCTAACAGCTCAGCTGAAAGCCTTAGAACAATTAGAAGCGAACTCACCTAGGAGGAGTAGGCGGCAGGAAATAATCAAACTTAGAGCTGAAATCAATGCAATTGAAACAAAAAGAACAATACAAAGAATCAACGAGTCTAAGAGTTGGTTCTTTGAGAAAGTGAACAAGATAGATAAGCCCTTAGCCAAACTAATAAAAAAAAAAACAGAGAGTGTCCAAATCAACAAAATCAGAAATGAAAAGGGGGACATAACAACAGACCCCCGGAAACACAGAGAATTATCAGATCATATTTTGAAAATCTGTATTCCACAAAAATGGAAAACCTAGAAGAAATGAACAACTTTCTGAACAGGTACCATCTACCAAAATTAAATGAAGATCAGATTAATTACCTAAACAGGCCTATAACCCTTAAAGAAATTGAAGCTGTCATTAAAAACCTCCCCAAAAATAAAAGCCCTGGTCCAGATGGTTTCAGTGCTGAATTCTACCAGACATTCAAAGAAGAATTACTACTGTTACTCCTCAAACTATTTCACACAGTAGAAACTGATTGAGTATTGCCAAATTCCTTTTACAAGGCCACAATTACCCTAATACCCAAGTGACTCAAAGACACAACAAAGAAGGAGAATTACAGACCAATTTCCCTCATAAATATTGATGCGAAAATTCTCAACAAAATTTTGGCAAACTGTATACAACAATGTATAAAAGATATCATCCACCACGACCAAGTAGGCTTCATCCCAGAAATGCAGGGCTGGTTTAACATACGAAAAACTGTAAATGTTATCCATCATATAAACAAACTAAAAGAACAAAACCACATGATCATATCCTTAGATGCTGAAAAAGACTTTCACAAAATCCAACACTCCTTTTTGATTAAAGCCCTGGAGAGATCAGGAATACAGGGAGAATACCTAAATATAATAAAGGTGATTTATAAGAAGCTGACAGCCAGTATCAAACTTAATTGAGAAAAACTCAAAGCCATCCCACTAAAATCAGGAACTAGACAAGGATGTCCTCTCTCTCCTTATCTATTCAATATAGTTCTCGAAGTTTTAGCTAAAGCAATAAGGGAACAAAAAGAGATTAAGGGCATACAAATTGGAAAAGAAGAAGTGAAGCTATCTGTATTTGCAGATGATATGATTGTATACATAAGTGACCCACAAAATTCTTCCAAGGAACTGCTAGAGCTGATAAACACCTTCAGCAATGTAGCAGGATACAAGATTAACTCAAAGAAATCACTTCTATACACTAAAGATAGAAGAGCTGAAAAAGAAATAAGGGAAACATTACCCTTAATAATAGCTGCAAACAGTATTAAATACCTTGGAGTAACTATAACCAAAGAAGTAATAGACCTATTTGACAAAAATTTTAAATCACTGAAGAAAGAAATCGAAGAGGATATCAGAAAATGGAAAGCTCACCCATGTTCCTGGATTGGTAGGATCAACATAGTAAAATTGTCAATTCTACCAAAGGCAATCTACAGATTCAATGCACTGCCCATCAAAATCCCAACACAATATTTTTTGGACCTTGAAAGAACAATACTCAATTTCATTTGGAATAACAGGAAAGCCAGGATTGCCAAAAAAATTTTACTCAACAAAAGAACCTCAGGAGGTATCACTATCCCTGACTTCAAGCTATACTATAGAGCTACAGTAATAAAAACAACCTGGTACTGGCATAAAAACAGACTTGTGGACCAATGGAATAGAATTGAGGATCCAGACATTAACCCAAAAACCTATGAACACCTGATCTTTGACAAAGAGGCCCAAAACATTCAATGGAAAAAAGACAGCATATTTAACAAATGGTGTTGGCGTAGCTGGAAGGAAGTGTGTAGAAAAATGCAAATAGATCTGAGCCTGTCACCCTGCACAAAACTCAAATCCAAGTGGATCAAAGACCTCAACTTAAACCCAACCACTTTGAACTTGATAGAAAAGAAAGTGAGAAATACACTTCTACAAATTGGCACAGGCCACCACTTCCTAAATATAATACCAGTGGCACAGGCACTAAGACCAACAATCAATAAGTGGGATCTCCTGAAGCTGGGAAGCTTCTGCAAAGCCAAGGACACTGTCAATAGGACAAAATGCCAGCCTACAGAATGGGAAAAGATTTTCACCAACCCTACAAGTGGTAGAGGAATGATCTCTAAGATATATAAAGAGCTCAAGAATTTAGATCCCAAAACCTTGAATAACCCTATCAAAAAATGGGGTTCAGATCTAAAAAGGGAATTCTCAGCAGAGGAACTACGAATGGCTGAAAGGCACCTGAAAAAGTGCTCTTCATCTTTAGCCATCAGAGAAATGCAAATCAAAACAACTTTAAGATACCACCTAACACCTGTTAGATTGGCTAAGATAAAAGG